>VXAZ01002903.1:155284-208766 GCA_013399875.1 Gymnorhina tibicen | reverse complement strand
CGGGCGCGGGCGGGCGACGCGGCCGCTGCGGGTAATGGCGGCCGGCGCGGGGCCTGCGCGGACCAGCGCGTGGGGAAGGAGCTGAGCGGCCTCCCGGGGAAACACCCGCGGTGCGGGGAAGGGCCGCAGCTGCGGGGCCTGGGGTGTGCCGGGCCGGGCTTTGCGCAGACCCCCGGGCCGGGGAGGGACGCGTTTAACCCGCGGGGGGCAGGCGGCGCCGGCAGCCCAGGGAACAAACCCGGGCAAGGAACGCATCGAGTTCTGGTCCCGGTGAGCGGGCGGAACCCGCCCGGTGCTTGGAGATCCAGACTCGTTGTGCTCCTCGCCCGAGCGGCTCCTGGGGCTGGCAGCAGGATGCGGTGACAGTGCTCACAGCCCAGGCCCCCGGGGCCGCGGCCTCGCCGGAGAGCGGATCCGTGTGCGCCGGGGCACCCCGAGGTGGGGCAGGCAGCAGCCCTCAGCGAGCAACCCATGCCAAAATTTGACACCCCAAAAAAAAATCGACCAAAAATCCAGTGTTGTGCTGCTCTCAGAATCCCGAGGGATCTTGCTGCAGTAGAACTACAAACACCTGGTTTGGTGGGGTGGGGTTCTTTTGGCCTTTCGGAAGCCAAAGCAACAAGTTTGTGTTGGGTTAAGACTTGTTTTCTGCTTGATTTCAGGAAATGGTTGCTGAGGAAACTCATGTATAGAGCAACTAAAAGAATGAAGAAAGTTACATTGATGCTGGATAATGATTGTTTATCTTTGTATCAGTTAAAGACTTACAGTTCTGCAAAACAGCAGTGAGAGCAAAAAAAAATCACTAGGAAAGTAGCTAATACCAAGATCTTTGTTGCCTTCTTTTGCAGAAGGTTGTAATCTCTTCATGTAGCAATGGCTTAAGAAAAAAAGAGAGTGTTGAAGACAGAATTCTCCATTCCTTTAGTTCCAGGGCAGGCAAAAGACATTCTGGACAGCAGAAAGTGTATTTAATGTTTTTTTTTCTTTAAATGTTGCAAGAGCAAACTGGGTAGCAAAAGACAACAAGTACAGAGAAGTATATCCTGAGGTATCTGGACACTTAGAAGAAACGTTTGTTGCCTTTTGGGGTTTTTTTAAGGAAATGGGTAGCTGATGCCATGACCATTCATTTTGCTCAGAAAACCTCAAACCTGAACACAGCTATTATTTAACTTCAACTTTACTTCAAAAAGGAGTTAAATTATCGTAGCTGAGATTTACAGTAGCTACCCCATACCTCAACAGTAAAAGTTGTCCTCTTTGGAAATACAGTTTCTTATTTTACATTGCAATGTATGCCATTTTATGTTCCCATTAGGGCGTTCCAGCAGTACTTGCACTAACAAAATTATTTGCTCTAAGCTCCAAGTTTAGGTTCAACCTAATAGTCATGGTTTAAAAGGCAGGGCTGTTTCCAAACAAGTGCTGGCAAAGCTCGTGTTTCGTTTTGGCTTGGGTTTTTTTCTTTTGGGGGTTACTGGCTTTTATAAGTGACAGTAATGGTTTTCTTGCTTGCTATGGACAAAATACACATTTTCCAGATGTAAACAGAAAAATACTGACTCAACATAACATAAAAGTCCTCAAGAAAAGCAAAAAACCTTTTTGTTTGACTTTAAGTGATGAACAGATTGAGATTTGAGGGTTGTGTTGAGAAACTAAAAAGTGTTTTACTCTCACCCACAAGGAACTTCATTCTCCCAATTTCTTTGGACTTCCAAATCAAGAGCCTTTCAATAATAGTGTCACGAATGTGTCTTGATTATATTTTAGGTGTCAGTCGGTGCTAGGCTGGATACTGACTGTAACAACTGCTTTGTTTCCCAGCTTTGCCTGGTCGGAAGCAGCGATGGAACGGTTCGGGGTGAAGTCGGCTCCGTCGCGGAACCGCTCCAAGACTGCTCTGTACGTGACCCCCCAGGACCGTGTGACGGAGTTCGGCAGCGAGCTGCACGAGGACGGGGGGAAGCTCTTCTGCACCTCCTGCAACGTGGTGCTGAACCACGTCCGCAAATCCGCCATCAACGACCACCTCAAGTCCAAAACGCACACCAAGAGGAAGGCGGAGTTTGAGGAGCAGAACGTCAGGAAGAAGCAAAGGACTCTGACTGCCTCCCTCCAGTGCAACAGCACTGCCCAGACAGAGAAAAGCAGCGTGATCCAGGACTTTGTGAAAATGTGCCTGGAAGCCAATATCCCCCTGGAGAAGGCCGATCACCCCTCTGTGCGAGCCTTCCTGTCCCGCTACGTTAAGAACGGCAGCTCCATACCCAAGTCGGAGCAGCTGAGGAAAGCATATCTGCCCGATGGCTATGACAATGAGAACCAGCTCATCAACACTGAAGACCGCTGAGAAGAGAACTGTTTTCATCCTTGTTGTGAAGTTTTACATATTGATGGTGTGGTTTATTTTTATATTCATGCATATATACAGTGTTACATATTGATTTTACAAGCTATTTTGTATTCTGGTAGAAATGACAATCTACTCCTGAACTTAGTGGTGTGCCACAGATTGTTGCTAACCCTGCCGTGGACTTCAGAGCTACATTGATGTAGAGCTCATGAGGAATGTAGGGAGCATCCCTGGCATACACCTGAGCGCTGTTCAGTCCAGCTGTAAATGAGGCTGAGAAAAAGGCACTTGAATGGAGGACCCCACTTCACAGTGCACCCAAGAAGATGGTGTGGTAGGGATTGCTAATCATGGCAGCGGATTGCTTTGTCCAGTATCCTGTCCCTGAGTGACCAAGAAGAGGTGCTGCACCTGTGAAATGCAAGAAGCTCTAGGACGGTTAGTTAAAATATCACTGCTCTGTTGGGGGAGGACTACTGCAACTTTCTATTCAAGCTTGGTTTACGTTTTGAAACAGGAAACATTTTTCTTCTAGAACACTCTCTTATGCTGTTTGGTGCAACTGTGGATGTATTCATTATCCAGCTTAACCAGCCAGTCTCTTGTACTGACCTCTGAACTCCACTATTCTGATAAGGCTGGGAGTTCTTCAGGTTTGCCATGTCTGCTTTCCCAAAATCATTGTTCCCTTGTCTTGGTTTCACATGCCCCCTTCCATTTCAGTGCCAATATTTGAAAGCTGAGTAGACAAACCAGTAACTGAGTGTGGTTTGCAGTGCAGCTGCTGTCAAGTGAAACTTATGCTGGACCAAGTTCTTAGCAGAGAGGATTAATGCCTTTTTCCTACTAACAGGACTAAGCTATATCTAAATTGGGGATGGCAGAGGCACTAATTTGAGCAGTTGGGAAGGATTTTCATTGTGCACAGGAGAAGAGGCTGCTCCATCTTTCCCTGAAGGTCCTTTACACCTCTGGCCTTGTCATCAGCCTTTCAATCAAGGGAGGTAAAGAGATTAAAATAGTTTTTAAAGCAGTTACTGCAAAGGCTTTTCAGTACTTGTAAGCACAGGTAGGAAGGCACATGTACTTTGAACTTATACTGGAATTACAGACCTGGGCTGTATTTCTTACTCTGTGCCACAGCCACATCTATTGGACTGGCAAAAAGCAGAAAGTAAAATGGGAAACTGAAGAATTTCAATAATGTTACCCTCTCCAAAAATCTAGTAAACTCTTACTGAGCTATTCCAAATTATGATGCCAAATAGTTCACCTCATGCAAGTGTTCTGTGAAGGTTTTGAAGGAAATGAGGGAGTATTGTGCAAAGTGCTGGAATGCAACTGACCTCTGCCTGCTCTAGATCTCCTGGAGATGCTCTGGGTTCAGAGAGGTGCCAAGCATCTCCTGGGAGCACAGGAATCCTCTTTCTCAGTGGGTACAATGGCATAAGAATGCTTTAACTCCCGAGGGTGGAGCCAGTGGTCCAGCTTCCTTTCCCCAGTAAAGTTTCACAGCAGTTTATTTACAGCAATACCAAGGAATTGCTGAAAAGAGACAAAATAACCAGATTATTTTGGGTTTGGAGCTATTTCCCCAGCTGTGTCTAGAGCAGTCTCCTTTGTTGGGCTGAGAGAGACTTACATACTTAGTAACAACTGGGTTTTTGTGCAATTAGCTCTGCAGAAATGCACTTGTGTTCCGTGTCCTGCAGCCTCCTGCTATGAAACCTGCTGGAATAAATGGACAAAGCTAAAAAGCAGAAAGCTTCTTATCCATGTGCACCAGTCCAGGGGTGCTCAGCCCACTGCTGGTCTAGGACTTCAGACAGAAATAACAGTAGCAATTTTTTAATCTAATCCTAGAGATCAAGATATGCCTTCCTAAATATTATTTTTTATTGCACAAGCTTGGGTTCAGCTTAAAATCCTTAACTGCCTTGGGCTAGAACTGTTTAATAAATCTTCTGAAGCCAACTGAAAGGTAAACTGCCAATAGCCTTTTCTGTCCTGACAAGAATTGAAAGTATTTTCTCACAGCTGCTGTTTCCTTACAGTGAAACAATGTCCTTGCTTTCATTTTTAATCTTTTTTGAAACCTCAGCAGTGGTATCTTAGAATTGAAGCAAATGGAAAATAATGGGATATTGAGAAAACAAAAGCAGCTAGAGAAATGGGATGATTAAAAGGTAGGAATTTGGGCTAGTTCACTCAGTTTTTGCTAACATGGGATTTTCCAGGCTGCACCCATAATGATTTTATATAGGATTTGATGCTGTGTGTTCTTCCCTTGACTGACAAACTGACAGACATTTTGAAATGCTTCATGGGAACATTAAATAGGCTTTTGCATAACTAAAAAAAAATCAAGTTACTTTCAGATTTACAGTTTTACATAAAAATATAAAAGTTGGCAAGTGCAATGAACTCAGTTTGCAGGACACTGCTGTATTTATAACAGGATGTTTTCATTTAAAAATGAAGGCACAACACTTTTCAAGGTTTTTGGAAATCAAGATATTGATCCATTGCAACAAAACATCAATAACGGAGTAAAACTATGAAAAAGAAAGCACTTCCGTGTAATCTAGAAAGAATAATGAGTAAGTAAGTTTAGAGTCATGAACATAACCCAAATCATCTTTTAGAGAAATTAAGAGTAAGTGGTTGCATTCTGTCATGAAACAGAGTCCTGCAAACACTCCAGAGCATCATTTTGCCAGTATGGCTGCAAGTGGATGAAACAACTTTCTTTTAACTGCTGTTGATCTCAGGGAAGATTTACAGCAGAAGTTTTCTCATCTATCTAAAGCTAAGTAATAACTAAATCCTAGTTTAGAGGTTGTGGTGAAGTTGTTTGAACAGTCACCACGGGGGTTTAATTTCTTGTGCAAGAATGTATTTCCTGTAAAGAAGAAAACTCTCAGAAGTAAAGGGAGGATGGTAACAATGTCTGCTTTTCACTTTACATCCATGTGTAGGGACAAGCTCTAAGGGATACTTTCTGCTAGGTGGTTTTATTAATATATTTTCACTCTAAATGTAATATTAAAAAAAAATTAAATAAGAAATATTTTCTTCTCTGACCAATACTTAATTAATTTAGCCAAATTAGCTAAAATTACTCCCAAGTGTTTTCCTTGAAGCAACACTTGCAAAGAGTAAAACAGAAGCAGAAGCATTCTCTGTTATGTGACTCCTTACATGGACACACCATGATAGTTTCAGCTTGCATGTTCTTGAAAAAACATGAGCAAGCTTCAGAATTTTTAATCATTTTGAAGCCTGTAATTTGGCAGGTCCCATGGGAAGGCGAAGCATTCAGCATAATGAAAGGAAAATCTGTTTTTCAACGGAGAGAGAAACTTGTCCTGCAAAGTATGGGATATTCTCATGACAGAAGGGCTGTTTTGAGCCAGAGCCCCTTTTAGCAATTCTGTTGAGCTGAAGAATGAGATGCTCCCTGTTAGGTTTTGCAGCATAATGAGCTGGTTTTCAGGAAAAAGGAAAAAAAAAGCTGGAAGTTTGGCAAGGATAATCTCTATTTATATTTGCATATAAAGAGAGGCAAGGCTCACTGTTGTTGCATTCACATTGTACTCACTGCTACTTACTCTGTGTAATTTGAGTGCTTGTTGTCTTTGTACGATTTTAAAGTCGTGTCTAACTTTCAAAATATTTTTATTTTAACAAAGCTTCTCACTGTAATAGTGCTATTAGAGTTTAGTCTCTTTTGGTCTAATGAAGATGCTTTATTTTTGTTTTGGTGGTAGGGATGTTTTGTTGATGGTGAGTGGCCACAGAAATGGTTTTATTTAAAAAAAACGTCATGAACTTAAGATTAGATACTAGAATGAGGCTGAGGATACCTGGGTCCTGCAGTGCCACAAGACTTCCTGTAGGAACAGTAAGACCAGAGTAAGTGATTTAAGTTTTTATATTAAAACAAAACTGAAGAGAAATACTTTACATTGTAAAGTTTTCACTTGGTAATGAAAAAATGGTCTCTTTAAAAAAAAAATAAAGGTATTCCTTTTTTATAGAATTTATGCATGATCTCTTATTTTACCAATCAAGTGGATCCAGAACATGTGGTAGTTCACATAGAGTGGTGTAATATAAGACAGAAGAAATGGATGGGGACAGGAAAATTAAGGAGCTGTTTTTGTAGCTTAAGGTCCTATCAAATATTGAAGCAGTTGGTTGATTTATCTGTGCAATGACACCAAAGTCTGTTTCAGGACTGGTTGTACAAAACTTCTGTTTCCTGTCAATTCCTGATTTTCTTCATGGTGACAGAAATTCCCTACGGATGCCTTCTGCTCCAAGTGAACACCAGGTGGAATGATTGTTGTGCATTTTCACACTGCAGTAAATGATTTTTAGGTACAGGTTCTTGCAGCTGTCCAAGGCCTCAGATCTTTTCAGGAAGGGCTTCTGCAATGTGGAAGAATCCAAAAAGGTCACAGTTTGATCCCTCTCCCTTGGGGACTTCATGAAAATTGAGCAAGTGACATCAACCCATCAAAAATTATCAGGTGTGGGTTTGATTGTTTACACATTTCTTTTCCTGGATTCTGACCTGGCTTGATATCTCATGATGGATCAATGATAAATTCAGGCAACCTCTTCCTCTTGACTGATGAATTTATGAATCATTACTTTCTCATTTTCAGTCATTTCCAGGTCACAGCACATTAAGATCAAGTGCTTTTTGTTGTGAAATGGAAAAGCAGAATAGAAATAAACATACCCTTTGTAAAGTTTTCTTGTGTGGACAATTCCTGTATGAAACAGCATGTGCACACTTGCAAAATCAGTGTATGAGTAGGGATTTGTGTGGAAGCTGATGCAGAACCAGGTGAAGCAAGTATTTGAAGTTTAGTAATTAGGCCATGCTAAATTCTTATGGTGACATTTTACTTTTTTAACTGAGTCAAGGCAGTTCAACCCATATCCAGGATGCAGCAGGATCGAGTACGCAGAACTTTCAGGCCACAATGTTATTGGTAATTAGGTTTGACATTTGTTACTTGCATAGGCTGGAGGACAATCTGTGGCCATTCTGCTTTTTTTTCTTCCTCATCCCACCACTTCTTTTACAAGGGGTTTGGAATTTGTGGCTCATGTGATGGTAGAGGCCACTTCTTTCATATCCGAAAGCAGGGAGCACATCTCGGGTAGAAGCAGAAAGTGCAGGCTGTGAGATGAGATAGAGCTACTGCAGCTCAGTGGAGGGATATTGTTCAGTAGTTCTGTTTAGAGCTGGAAGAAAGGTAATTAGGAGCTTCAGAGGTTTGGGCGGGGGGGGGGGTTGTATATTGGTTTGCCTCAAGTGGTTTTTTAATCTGTCCTCCGGTGTACAAAATAGCTCTCAAATTCAGCACTGGATTCCACCGCAGTAATTGAGACCTTCTCACCTTAATTCCTCTATAATTAGCTTGAAATTGCTTCCTCCCTCCCCTTATTTCTGAAGCCTGTCATTACCTCAAGACAAATCCAACAGCTACAATACCCATGGTTGCACTTAGGGAAGTGTTTTACAGATATCAAACCCCTGAGTGGAGCCTTAACCAGCTCAGGACTGAATGAACTGACCCCCCTTGTGAGAGCACCCAAGCTCAGCCTACAATTCAGAACATGGCTCAAGATGTGTGCTTTGGTTTAACAAGGCTCAGCTCATCTCCTGAAACTGAAATTGCTGGGGGAAAAGCAGGGAGATGCAGAGAATCTCATGTTCTGAAGGAGGAAAGGACTTGTATTGAAATGAAGGAGCTGATCCCTCTTTGAACAGGGAATTACAGGAGTAAGGCCTGGAGGGGGCTGCAGGGGCCACCTTGGCTGGTGGAGCAGCAAATCCTGAGAGCTCTGTGATCACCAGTCCCCACTGCTCCTTTAAGGCACTAAAGCCTCCTTCATGCAGCGTTAAAAGGTAATTTTCAGCAGACTTCCTGGAGCCCACTGTCAGAACACTGTGTCTCACTCTGTGGTTTCCTGCAAACAGGGAAAATGCGGCCCTGAAATAGAACTTTGGTCTTGTCGGAAGAAAAACTGAGGTGGAACAGAAAGAACATTGCATAGATTAGGGTTGGGATTTTTTCTTTTCACTTGCATTCAGTAGCAACAGCTGTGACAAAGGGGATTGAATCAGGTGAAGATAGTTTCTATTTATAGCAATCCTCAGGTCTGAATTTCACCCCATTTTTTTGGAGCCTCTTCCTCCAAAATAATAGTATCCAACACAGACAACTGCACTAGTTGCTGTGTTTAAATTGAATTAGTTCTTTAAATTGCACTGAATGAGGTTTTTTCAATACCTGGGGGCTGTTAGGGTTCAGTAAAGAAGTTACTGAGTTACTACAGACAGGGCAAATCAGTGCCCATCTGGTGACATCTTTTTTCTGCCATCCCCCTTTCTGAGTTTAGGATTAGGACTCTCATTCCTTCCTTTGACAAATACTTATTTTATATTTATTTAGCATTTACTATCCTTTGAAACATGCTTTTAAAGCAAAACTAGACTCTTGCAGTGTCTCAAATCCATGGACTGGGTGAAAAACAAAATTAAAAAATCGAAATTACCATTTGGAGATCGAAAAGATCTCATTTATATCTTAATGATATCATAAAAAATAGAATGGCCCAAGGTGGTAATTAAGTCTCAACAAGAGAATAACTTCCCTGAATAACCAATTTTTTCTCTCTGAGCTGGCTGTGGATGCAGCCACCAGGTGTCTTCACTGCACAAATTTGCAATTTGTGGTAGGAGCGTTTTGGCTCAAGTGGAGCCCTGCTGTCTGTGCAGTTACACTCAAGGAGTTTTCTTCCATAAATATTTTCCATTTAGGCTGGACTGGAAGTTCTTGTCAGGCTTTTTCAGTTCCTCACAAACATCAGTAGGATTCTCCTGATCATCATGCACTCGATCCGAACACAAAATTTTTGATAGAAAAAAGAAATCCAAACACAACATTTCAGAAAGCTGTTCCACTATTTTCTCCAAAATATTCCTCTGGGAAAAAAATCCTGGTAATTTAGATTTTGGTAAGCATTTGCATTTTAAGCAGAAGTGATAATTGCTATATACAAAATTCCTGTTTGACTTCGGTTTGGTTCTAACTTTATGAAGAAACTTTGCACGGGCAGAAGTTTTTGGGAAGGTTCAGCTAAGTGCTTCAATGTCTTAAAAATATTTAGGGGGGAAAAAATCTTAAGGACATGCTGAGAAAGGAACCCACAAAATCCAAATTACTTGTCCTTATGTTATGAAGATGCTGAGAACAAGCAGCAGAAACAATCATCCCTTATAGTACAGATTATTATAAATTAAGACATTAATGCAAATTAAGACAATTCAGATGTGTTTGACATCTACCAGCTTGTGAATAGTGAATTTTTTCAGCTTCTTAACTGATTAATGTTGAATTAGTCATACAGAAGCAGTGAATAAGTTTAAAATCCTGCTGTGCATCTCTCCTCTCTGCTATCTCGCTTCTTGTAAAATCAAAGCCTCACTTGCAGGAGCATCTTTCAAAAATCAAAAAAATCTGCAGCTTTGTTCATTGCACTGGGAGGCCAGCCAGGAGCCAGAGAAGGGGAAAAGATGTTTTTTAAACCCCCAGGACCATCTTCTCTTTCCCATCCCCAGAAAATGAAGGCTTCTCCGGTCATGTTGATAAAAAGGGTATTCCTGTACCTTCTGCTGGTAATGCTGGCTCAGAGCAATTATCAAGTTTACAATAAGATGGGGCCTCATAATTAAACCTGTCTGTAGCTATTACATGTTACAGGTGGAGAACAGAAACCAAAGCAGTGCTCAGTGCACCCTGGAGATAATGGGTCTTATTTTATTACCATAGCAGAGCCTCCTAATTTAATGAAGAGGATGATAATGATAGTAAGTGAGAAATATTCAGTAACTGCGTAGATGAGAACTCCAATACTTGAGGACCAAATGAATTTTGCATCATGGTCATCATGGTCATGCTCTTCCTTCAAAGGGTTTGGCAGCAGTTTTTGAATAAGAGGGTCTGCTAATTTGGACTGATGTGAGGACTACACTTTGCTCAGTATAGTCCTAATACTATTTTTATTTTCTTTTGCTTAATGACATTATTTTGTTTCAAGTTCTTCCTGGCTGCTATCCTCCAGGAGACATAAGTGTTACCATAGGAAGGTAAGGAAAATCCTTACAAAGGAAGGAAATCCTACAAAAAGGCTTAGAGCTGCTGCAATGGATGTACTCAACTGCTGTTCAAACATCTCAGATGTATCCACTGATGAACTGGTATCTTGACCAGTTCATCAGTGGATACATCTGAGATAACATTGATAAAGCACTGCTAAAATGACACAAATTACAACAAATATCAAAATGAAGTTTATAGGAGCATCACAAAAAAGTCTTGCAAGTCAGTCTCTACAAAACCATGATGGAAGTTTGTTTTTTTTTTTTAATGTACATCCATTTTATCCCTAAGTTTTTCCAAATTTGTTTGGGTTTTATTTCGGTCAAAAGTAAGCTGGCAGTTGAAGCCAACTTATTTAAGCTTTGTATGTTGCAAAGCTATCCACAGACAAAACAAGAACCCCAGAAAACCTTCCATTGTACATGAGAAAAGCTGCATCAGTGTTTCTTTAAAATGGGGGGGGGGGGGAAGTGAAAAGGACTAAAATTCAATTTCTGTTTGCAAAATTGCATTCCTCAAAAAAATCCCAATGGTGATATAAACACGTACAATTACTACAATAAAAGTTTTCCATCGTTCCTTGAGAAGCCTTCTCTGAAGCTCAGGGAAGGTGTTTAATGAGCTGCAGAACTGTTGTACTCGTTACAAAGGACTGAAGAATTGGAGAATCCTCCTTATTTATCTGCTGCTGGAACATCTTCATATGCTGGAAGAGATGAGAAGATCAGTACCCTGAGTAGTACAGCAGCAAGATATCTGACAGGTATGTGAGAACAAGTGAAACAGCTACTAACTCTGTCTTCACATTTTGCATTGTAAAAAGTGCCACTGTATTTCCATCTGTGCATTGATCCAAACTTCCTCCAAATGCTTTTGTGGTGAACTCTGAGCATCTGTGTATTTTAACCAGGCTCTTTCTTCTTCTTTGAAGGTGAGAAGGACGTGGAAGACTCTGGTCCTTAACCACGGCCAAAGTGATCTGTGCTGAGAATGCTTTTCCTGGGAAAGAACTTTTTAAGCCAACAGAAGGATATCTTCATAGTGCTGCTTGTAGACTTCCAGTTTGTTGTGAATGTTGATGGTGTAAAATGACCCTGATTCTGACCTATGACAACTGAAAACTACAAATTTAAAGTGATACATGTGCGTGGCTTGTAAAAAAGAGACTCTCTTTGGTGCGTGGGATTGGTTATGTCAGAGGATATTAGATCATTATGAACCCATTGATACTTTGTTCCCTAGTTCCGTTTTTAGGTTCATTTCTTTCTTGATGTTTTGCTTGTATAAGTAGGTTTCCCTAGTTCCGTTTTTAGGTTCATTTCTTTCTTGATGTTTTGCTTGTATAAGTAGGTTTCCTTCTTACCAGAGGGCAGACTGCATTCACATCAGTGTTTACCAGCTGACAACTCTGTGTTCAATTTTCTTCATGCCTACTACCTGGCAGGTGAAGAGAAGTTATCAAGACTTCCTAAATCTGAGGATAGTCAGCATCTCTTGTCCTGCTTGCCTGGAAAGTACTTGTGTGCCTTTCAAGCCACTTTTCTTCATTGTTTCCACAATTTCATCTGTAATGGAAAGTGCAGTGTTTATAAATGAGTTGGAATTGGTTATAAAAGACAGTTCTAAGGTATCTGTCAAGCTGTAAAGCAAAGTTTCTAAACTCTGTCCTATTACTCTTTCAGACAGGAATTTTAATGCAAAATCATCCCCCAGCAAGAACAAATAAAGCTCACAGTTTACAAACTCAAGTTCAGTATTTTGCTAGAATTCTGTATGAAGCACATACAGAAGTGAATGTAGGAGAAAGTGAAATTTGTAGCACCTTCTCACAAAAGCTGCCTAATAAATCAGGTGTGAAGAATAATCTTGACATTACATGATCATTTGTGGCCATTAAGCATTAGATCAGAAGGAACAAATCCAAATCTTTTCTCTACACCTGTAAAATGAAAGACATCACATTTCCAACTAAGCCTTTTAGGTTAACACCACCATTCTCTTCCATAAGAAAGAACTGGCCTGGCCTCATTAATTAGTTCAGACTTAATTAATTCACCTTTCAGACTTGGAACTGAACTCCTGCAGAGCTGCTGGGGTCCTACACACTTTCATTTCCAAGACTAGCTTGCGGAGTTCTTCGTTTTGGCAAGTTTGCTTGCATTTTTGGTCTAGCTGTGATCAGCATTTTGATTTATACCACGCTAAACCTGGTTTGGCACATTTGAATGTCCAAGGACAGTGATCACCTGGATTATTTTCTTTAATTGTGACCAAGTAGAATAATCCTCCTGGTGAAAGCAGGTCTGGTACTAATGGGAAAACTCTATCCATTACTTCTCTGCCCTGTTTGCCACCGGCCCAGGATGCCTCTATTCCATGGCTTTGCACCTAGCAAGAAGGCAAGCAAACATTGTCATAATACGGAATGATAGAGTTGTCCCAACAATGGACAGTAGCAATACCATTTTTACTGTGCATTTCAAATTTTTCCTACCTCTTCAGAGGGTGTCACCACATATGGTGGGTTAAACAGCAGTAGGTCAACCTTCCCATTTAACCTTGGAGATAATCCTTTGACCTGCAGGTGAAGTTGATGATTCTTTTGTGTGGGGTGTCTTTTTGGAAACATGAAGAATGCAAATATTTTGTAAAAATACAGTTACATAGTGCAGTTGCTCAGCCATTTTAAATCCCATTTATTGTGGCCTACCTATAGCATCGTTTATAAACATATATATTCTGTGTTAAAGAGATGAGAAAATTATCTTTTCTCCGTATCAAATGCTGTGAGAACTCAAAAGTAAAAATATACGTAAGTTGCCATTAAATCAGAAAAAGCTGAGAACCAAGAACTGCATAACTTTAGACAAAGGGCTATGGTAATGTCAGGCCACTACAGAATTCCTTATCCAGGATTTTCCAAACTATATCTACAGAAATTTTTTTTGTAATTAATTCAATAAATTTTTAAAGCTTAATTTTGAATTTTAGAGCTTGAGCTCACTGGGGGTTTTTTTGCCTTGGCAGGGGGTGATGTCCAGAGGTCCCTTTCAACCTAACTATTGTGTGACTCCATGATCTCCAGTAAGTATTAAAAAATTGCACGAACTATGAAGGAGATACTATTCAAACATCTCTCTTACCAAGTCAGTAATGACAGGCTGCAGGTGAACATTGTTAAGCAGAGCTGTCTCCTGGGTACAGTAAGCTGCCATGGGGTTGATATCTGTACATCTAAAAAGGAAATAATACAAAGTTATAGGCTACTGTAGCTGGAAGTTTAACCCTATGAACCACAAGCTAATTTATAAATCACAGAATACTCTGAGTTAAAAGGGACCCACAAGGATTCAACCCAGCAAACACAAGTAGGCTTAGCAATTTGTCTGAGAAATGGGAAAATGGATTTCTAGTCACAGCACTACTTATTTGTTACAGAACCTGAAGCAAATAATGCAGGCTACACCCTAATCTCAGAAATGCTCAACAGGCTCTCTTTGCTTTGATTTATGCATCTACAGAATTGAGAAAAGAATAGATTTTTAAAATGTGAAAATGAGAAATATATATGAGAGGGCTAAGCATCCTTTACTATTGCATGCAACTGTTTAGTTGCTGCTATACTTACATGTACAGTGCACTGGGCCCAAGGATGGAAGAAGCCAGAAATGCTGAAACCACACCAGATCCAGATCCTATTTCAAGGCAGATCTCGACTCTAAAGAGAGAGAACTCTGGATGACTTTTGTATGTAACATACACAGAATTGCTGAAAACAGAGCTATAGATCATGCTGTCCTCCCAAACAAGCTGAAGTACAGAATCTCAGACTATGCTGAGCTGGAAGGGATTCACAGGGATCACAGAGTCCAGCCCCACCCTGTGCATCCCTGGGAGCGGTGTCCAAACGCCCCTGGAGCTCTGTCGGGCTGGTGCTGTGCCCATTCCCTGGGGATCCTTTTCCAGCGCCCCACCAGCCTCTGGGAGAAGAACCTTTTCCTGATATCCACCCTAACCCTTCCTGACACAACTTCAGGCCGTTCCCTCAGCTCACAGAGAGCAGGATCAGCGCTGGCCCCTCCGCTGCCTCTCCTGAGGAAGCTGCGGACAGCGATGAGGTTTCCACTTCTCCAGGCTGAAGAAGCCAAGCGCCCTCAGCCCCTCCTCGCACGGCTTCCCCTGCAGGCCCTTCCCCATCCCCGCAGCCCCTCTGGAGGCCCTCTAAGGCTTTAACACCCCCGTGGCAGCAATCCCTCCCTCAGCTCACCCCTCCCCGGCTCCCCTGCCGTACCCAGCCTCCCGCAGGCTGCCCGCGTCCCGCTCCAGCGCATCGAGCAGCAGGAAAGTGTCCTCGGCCGGCTCGTACACGTCCCGAAAGGGCCCCCGCGGGCCCAGGTGCTCGTACCGGGGAGTTGGCAGCGCCATCCCGGGCCCCCGGGTCCGCATCCGGGGGAAGGGGAGGGACAAGGGGAGGGACGGGGGTAGGTGTGCCCGCCCCTTCTCAGCATCGCTCGGTGGCACGGAGTCCTCCGCCCGGAGCTCCGGCGGGTGCGGTGCCGTGTGATGACACTGATCCGATATTAAACACCCTCGGTGTGTCGGGCCTGCACAGCCAGCCCCGCCGCGGGGGGGTCCCTGAGGGCGGGGAGGGAGGGCGCTGCCGCTCCTGCTCGTAATTTCGGTGTGGGTTTCACAAAGTGTGTTTCCATCACGGGAACGGCCACAGGGAGTCAGCACAAACCCGAAGGAAAGAGGCGCTGAGGAAGTTTCTGAAGCGCACGGGGGAAACCCTTATACTGATATCCAAAAAAGCTCTATTTTCTAGTCATAAAAAGACTATATTTCTGGGATTCTTAGCCAGCAACACTCGGCAGCATCCTTATGTACCGACCCTGTGAATTTCAGAGTCACAGAATCCCGGAATGCTTTGCGTTGGAAGGGACCTTAAAGCTCATCCCATTGCACCCCATCATGGGCAGGGACCCCTCCCACTGTCCCAGGCTGCTCCAAGCCCCGTCCAGCCTGGCCTTGGGCACTGCCAGGGATCCAGGGGCAGCCACAGCTTCTCTGGGCACCCTGTGCCAGGGCCTCCCCACCCTCACAGTAAAAGAATTTCTTCCTAATATTCATTCTAAACCTACTCTCTATCCATTGAAGCCATTTCCCCTTGTCCTGTCACTCCAGGCCCTTGTAAACTGTCTCTCTCCATCTTTCTTGTAGGTTCCTTCGGGTACTGGAAGGCTGCAATTAGATTATCCCAAAGCTTCACTTTTCCAGGCTGAACAATCCCAATCCTCTCACCCTTTCCTCCCAGCAGAGCTGCTCCATCCCTCTGATCATCCTGGTGTCTGCTCTGGACTCTCTCCAGCAGCTCCAGGTCCATCCTGTGCTGGGACCCCAGAGCTGGAGGCAGTGCTCTAACAAAAATGAGGCTCTGCAAAATTAACAATTGAGGAAAAGTTTCAGGGCACAGAAGAGATTAATAATTTTCTCTACACAACAGAACCCAAAGACAATCTGATCAAAAGCAGAAGAAAGAGTTGAACAGATTCTAATTCCTATTAAATGTCTGTGTTGGATTATTAATGCACTGAACACTCAAATTCTGAGTGAAGTGACTGTTTGGGTCAGTGAAGGAAAAAGGTGGTGCTAACAAAGTCAGTGCAATCAGATATCCAGAGATTAATATTCACTGATCCAAATATGAGGTTTTAACTGAATGATTGTTTTTGTTCTGTCATGGAAATGAAACCACCAAGATTTATCTTAAAATAGGCTTCTTGCTCTACTATCTAAAAAAAGCAATTTTAGAAACTCAGAAGTTCAGAAAATCTCAGTTTCCAGAGTAAATTTATTCATGGACCTGATCTTGTACTAATATTACCTTTTAATTTAAAATGTTACTTTCTCTTCAGGAGACAATACCAGGGTTTTTTTAGCTCCAAAGGAAACATAGTAGATGCTCCTTCATTTCATCTGCCTTCCCATAGATTTGCTGCTGTGCCAGAGAAACAAATACTTGTAAAACATATTAAGCTTGCATAAAATTCCATTCCTTTGGCCAAATGAAGTCATGTTAAGAGACAGAATTTTGCACTGTGCCCATATTAGGAAAATTAATTCTTTGGATATATTTTTTTAATCTCTCCAGGTGGTCAAGCTTTAGAGTGCAGTAGGAGAAATGACTTCACCTTCTTCAGCTGTACTGGTTATTATTTTTGGCTGTTTCATACTTCATGAAATCTGGTTAATTATTATTGGGGGGGTTTTTTTAATACTTCTAAGTCCTTGTGGGTGAATTTTATAAAACATTTATTTTTACTGCTTATATAACGACCTACCTAAAATGTTTTTCTTGGTAGACAACTGTACTGTTTTTGCCAAAACAGATTCTATTTCAATTTTGGGAAATTGTTGGAAAGCTGATATTCCCATTTTTCAGTGGTGCCTGTGCCATGTTATTAAACTGGGCTTTATGGAGATGAAAAATTGATCTTGACAGGAATCATAACCGTTTGTTTACACTACGCTGTATGGCTTCATCCCATTTGGAATTCAGTGCCATGCCTCTCATGCAGAATCCTTAACCCATGATTTCCTGTCAGCCCTCAAAGGCTTCCTCTGTAAAATTCTCAGACATTTCACAGATGCATCTCCTGGAAGAGACCTCGGCCTCTGCTGGACCTGTGAATTCTCCTGTTTTGCTGCATTTGAGGAAGTGGAGCCACCAGGATAACTGCAAAGACAGAACTGCTAAGAGAAGGCTGGAAGAAGCCTCATAATTTCTTTCTTCAACTGAGCAAGTATCTTCCTAAAAGTAGATCATTTTCTTGCCATCAGTATTTCTAATTAAAAGATAACACTTCAGTGCTCTAATAATTAGAAACCTTGTAGTTTGTGGCCTAAATACAGAGCGGGTAGGTTTTATTCTCAGTCTTCTGGGAAGTATGTAAATTTAAGCAATTCTTTTCACAGTTTTTCGTGGTGGATTTGTAAGCAAAGAGAAGTTTTGCCCTCGTCAGCCCTTGTTCTGCTTGACTAAATAAAACATGCTCTTAAAAGTTTCCTGTCACAAGACATCATTTTCATTTCTCTTACCACACTTCTAGACTTTCTGCATTTGGATTCAAGTCTGACTTCACCCTGAATGTGACTGTTACACAATATTACAGTTAATGCCTCACTGATGCTTTGAAGAACTTACCAGCTTCATTATGTCTTGTGGAAATTTCACGGTACATCCCAGGATCATGGTTGCACTTGCTTTGCAGAAATGTTTTTTGCCCTTTTGTGATCAGCTGGTTTTCCTAAGTTTTCCTCAATAATTTCCAAATAACTGACCATAAAGTGAGAATTCTGTAGCATTTTATTGGTTTTAATAGTTCCCTTTTTGCATGCCTATTGCTCACATTCTGATCATTTCATTTTAAATTGATGTTTCCAGATGTCATGCTGTCATCACAGTGATGCCAAGAATCCTGATAAAATCACAAAGCAAAATCAGCCCCAGGACTGATATTTCAGGGAGTCACGAGCAGTAACTTTGAACCTGTCACTATTCCTTTTCAGCATGGTATATGACTAACTTCTTTCAGTTCCTTGTTCACCTCATGCTCCTGCTGCCAGTTCCAGCTTAGTCCATACTTTTCCCTGTAACATCACATCTCAAGCTGCATGGGAGCCTAAGCTTATTAATTTTTGGTGTTTGAAAATGGAGTCAGACACTGCAGAACCGTAGCAAGGTGTCCTGCCTCTGCCGCATGGCCAAAATCATCACTCAGCTGTTAGTTTTAATTGTTGTCCCAGGTCAGTGGCACAGAGGTCCTGCTGCTTTCCTTCTTGTCCTCTTGAACACATGTCCAAACCTTTTTGCTCTAGTATTTAATATCTTCAATCGAAATGTAGCATCATGAAATGGTTTGGGTTAGAAGGGAATTTAAAGATCATCTCCTTCCAACCCCCTGCCATAGGCAGGGTCACCTTTCACTAACCCAGCTTATACCAAGCCCTGTCCAACCTCACCTTGAACACTTCCAATTTTAATAATTCTTATTTTGTATTATATGTTCTAGCTTCTAAGACATAGCTTTTTTTAGTGATCAGTTTTTTACCCTATTTCCTTCTGACACAATATCATGCTTGAGATGGATATTTAACCAATGAGCTTTGAAGCCTATTCCTGCTCTCCTTCGTTCCCTGGCTTCCATCTCTTACCTCAATCAAATCTTTTCATCCCCTTCTGACCGTGGCATCCTTGAATAAGGGCTTATCATTAAACTAAGGCCAAGATAGTATCATCTTTTTACTGCTTTCCTGGCTATTAAGTGAAGAACTACTGCTGCTGTTGATGTGAAAACCACATGGATGTTACTAATTTCTAGTCTTTGGATAATTAACTATTTTTTTCAGTTGTCACATTTCCTAATTACCCTTTCTAATCATACACCTGAGTTCCCTAACCTCTCGAAAGACAAACTTTGGGGTTTATACTCCAGTAAAACTCCCCACTCTCCACAGATACTGTCAGATGAATCAATGCTGGGTTTTACACAGTTCTTTTGTGTTTCTAAGGTGGATAGCTCCAATCTCTTTTCACTTCCTTGCTTCCCTCCTGACCGATGAAAATCCTTGCCCTCACATCATTGTTGCAATACATCATGGCATGGCTGTGGGATTTTTAGACCTGCTGAGGAGTGGTCCAGGGATGACATATTCGAGAGCAGGAATGCTGGATGCTTGTTTATAGCCCTTCCTGAAAAGATCCCAGAGCACATGTTAAGCTTTAAAAACCGATTGCCAGCTCTTGAAGGAATTATTACATCACTCCGACGTTGAAATGCAGCTGCCTCAGGGGAAAGGCAGGGAATTTTTTATAGTGGGCAAAAGTATTTCAGCACTTCAGAGGAGAAAGTGAATAATGCCATAATCAACTGAGCAGAAAGGGAATGTTTAGTAAGTAGTCATATATAGTTGTTTTAACTGGATGTAGGCCAGAAACCTGGGAAAAACCTGCTGCTAATGGCAAAAATGGAATTGGGGTTTTTAGGTCACCAATGACCAAGTCCTTTGGTTTTCATTTGCATTTTAAACCCCAGCACCTGAAGCAGCAGAGTCGAAGTGGAGCTTTCTTTTATAACTGGTTACCAACATTTGCCCCTTCAGTGGGCAGGAATGATGTGTGATTTCCCCAGGAACTCACAAGAAATTAAGTTCTATCCAGGCCTGTACAGAGAAGCAGCAACGCCACAGTCAGCTGGTTATTTAAATTAGTCAGTGTTAGAGAAAAAAATAATTAACACCAATTTTGTCGCATCATAGGCATCTGAGTGGGTATAAATGCACCACACACCAGGTCTTTACCTATTTTACTTTGTAATTTTATTGACTTCGTCAGAGTTGTATCTACTTTAGTGTTCATAAACAGAAAATAGAAAACAAAGAAAACACAGTTATAATTGTCCTTATACATTTCAGGATAAATTTATTGTCATCCACCAGAAAATAAATCAGCATCATGGAAAACCAGGGAAAATCTGTTTGAGATACCACAGGCATACCTTAGGTTAGCAGGAGAGGAAATAAAATTGGAAATATTATTGTACTATTATATATATATTGGTGTTGAGGTGTGTAAGCATACAGATATTTATAATGGCAATAAATAAAAATGGTATTTTATGTAATATCTGTTACCTGATGATGTATATATATTTTTTTATATCATATATTTTGTGTCCTGGTTTTGTAAAGAGGCTTATAAATGGGTGATGGAAAGCTGTTGAAGCCAGGAAAAGACTCGGACTTTCTGGAGAATAGATTAAGATGGGAGACAAGGGAAGAGTAAGAATAAAATGTGATTGAAGCTTTTAAAATAGTGAATGTTGAAAACTACATTATATGAAAGGAAGAAATTGAAACTCTGAGTGAATTCTTGGGAACTCGTAAAATTAAAGACAAGAAAGGTTTTCCCTGTCTGTATTTCCCTGTCTGTATTGTAGTATGAAAACCTAGTAAAGAGACATTTAAAAGGGTTTTCACTTCAACACAATCCTTGAAATGTTCTTCATAATGACATTCTGAAATCATACATTGTTTAGTGAAAAACAGAACAGCAGAATTTTGCCCATAAAATGAGGGATTTTATGGCAGTACAAGACAGGAGCAAACGGCCACCAACATAATCTGAGTGCAGGGGACTATGGATGAGAGGCCTGTTTTCTATGGCTTTCCATAACTTTAAATCAAGACTTTAATTACTTTTCTTAGCTTTTTTTAAGGAAAAGCAAATGAAAAAGACACAAAAAAGCATGGCTGAAAGAAGGAACTGAATATATTGTGGGAAGGAACCTGAAGATTAGCATATGCCTGTCTGAGTTAGGCTGATCTACAATCAGAATGTGAAATTTGTGAAACTTTTTTATTTTTGGCTTGTAACATTTTGGTTGGACTACACCCAAATGGAGTCTTTGTCCAGCAACAACAACCTCCTTAAGTTGTCTGTTTTTCACACTCACACCTGTTAATATATTTTAAAGGAAATACTAAAAATATATTACAAGTAGAGACATAACATATGTCAGTAAGAATGAATGAGGTGATTTAGAATTAAAACCTTCAAGGTGCCTGGTTGGTGAGCCACGCTCCAAGGCATTGCAGGTTGACCTCAGCTGGATCCAGGAACATTGCTGTTACGGATCCTTGTCACTCCTACCCACTCTTTGTGTGCGGCTCAAGTTAGCAAGAAATGTTGGAAAACGTTTTGTGATGTGGTGGTGAGTTGAGACAAAGCTCTGGAGATCTGCATCTGCTGCACGTAAACTTGGAGGGCTGAACTCAAAGATTTTGTCCCTTTCAGCAGCAAATCCCCACCAAGGGCGATTTAAATTGCAGAGGCTGAGAAGTTGAGGAGCAACTCACAGGGAGAAATTTCCTAGCAAGAAGAAACACAGAATAAACAAAGAAAACAAGGAAAATGCTCTTTTCTTTAGAAAGAGCTAAACATTTCTGTATTGTGTAAGATGAATTGCATTTTTTCCCTTTTTGCTGAGTCTGTAAAGGTTTTCATCAGCTGTCACCTGTATCAGTGGTATTTTGGAATATGCCAGAATATTTGGGGGATGTTTGAGATCCTTGGCACCTTTGGTGCCTAAACACGAGGGCTGCCAGCATCTAGGGGGTTTTTTGGGACTTAATTCAGGAAAGGGAAAAGGGGAGTACTACGGTGGAGTACTGCTTCTGAAGGGAGTAAATCTATGATATCCTCACTTTGCAAACAACAGCCTCTGGAAACATCGCTTTGAAATGTAATACCCTGAGCAGATGTTCGGTCCAACAAATATTTAGAGAGAGATGTAAGTAAGCTCCAGGAGTTAAAATTTGGGAAGGGAATAGGGACTTGTAAATAGATACACAAATAAGGTCACTAATTAATAGGTTCACAGCACTTGCACATGGAAGAAAAATGTTGTAAATCCTTTCTGACGGTACATATGTTAAAGAAAGCAAAAATAATCAATCACTGGGAGTTGGGCTGGTGGTCTGATTAGTTAATGTAATTCTCCCAAGTCAAATTAATTTTTTCTAAAATATGCTAGGTGTTACCATGAAACCCATCAAATAAAAATTCATACAGCCATGCTTTTTTCATTGCCAGCTTAGAATAACAATACTGACCTTGGCATGAAGTAATTTCTTGAGATTAATGACCAGCTTGGGTTAATGATCCTTGGCTGTGCTGCTGACCTTCATCCCCTCCCAGCCAGGCATTAATCCTCAGGAAATTTACTGCATCTTGATTGTTATTGCTCACACATGTCCAAGCCTCAGGAGCTGGGGCAAACATGTAAGTTGTGCATTGCATCAAGAACTCTTGCAGCAAAAACCAAAGCAAGAACAGCTTTGGAACTTTAAAAAAATCAGAAAGGCAAATCATCTGATTTTGATCAAAGAATTAGTAACAGCCTTCACTGTGCACTGTTCTCTCTGTATGAGTCTTGGAGCAATTATTGAAGAGAATTACAGAATACAAAAAATGTAGCCCTTGGCATTGACTGTCAGGGTCAGGCATTTCTGAAACTGCCATCAACTTTGAATTTAAATGCCAAATACAATATTTGGCCGTGATGCAGTTCTTCCAAGTACCATCCATCCTCCTTTCGCTGGGAATGGTGCAAATCAGAACAATGCTTTTCTGAAAGTATGAAATGAGTGGGAAGGTTTTGGCTCATCAAGCCTTTTTCAGTACCCACGGGTCACATAATTAATTCTTGCACTTAGCTACAGCTTGCAGAGGGAGATGATGAGGCAGAGGGTCTGCCTAAGACCTTACAAAAAGCCATATGTAGAGTTATAATTAGAAAATGAGATGTTTCTAGTTAATACTGATGTTGGTGTTCATTCCTGAAGACTTTTTTCCTTCTCTGTGCTAAGGATGTGGTGTTTATTCACCTGATGATGGTGTACAAACAAGGGTTACCTCCTCTAGCACCAAGAATTTCATCAGAGCTCCACATACAGAAACAAATAGGAAGAAAAATAGGTGATACGATCCTCCTTTCTATAGTTGTTTGAACTGGCAGTTCTGGGAAAAAAAAAAATCACACAAACCCCATGGCTGAAATCAGACATAAATACTTCACTGTATCAGAGGCCTTACTGTTAAATTTGGATCTAACTAAACTTCTTATTCCTTCTGGAAATGAACAAATAAGAAGTTTGAGTAGGAAGACATCCTAGAATACTTTAGCCACGTCAGTTAATATCTGTAGAATTTATTTAAGCAAAACCTCTTTTTCTTGCAAAATAAAGGCTTTGAAGGCCTTGGCAGATCCATCTTCCATTTTTCGTGACTTTCTTGTCCCAGTTCTTTACCAGCCTAGGCTCTGCATTGCCTCCCTGCAGTCTTTTGGCTGAGAGAAATTGCATGAAAACCTTGGAAGTGCTGTATTTTTACCAACTGTGCAGATAACCTGTGGAAAATGTCAGGAATTTATTTCCCCCATAAATAATTCATCACAATGTCTTCCCAGCATTCCCATGTCTGCCAGTCTGGAGAGGCAAATACCTGAGGAGCAGGAATAAAACACCTCCTAAATGTTTTATTTCCAGGGCAATTTCTGACTCTATGCAGATGTGAATGGAGCAAGTGAAGGAGTGGTTTTCCCAAGAGAATAAAAAGCATCAAAATGCTTTTTAAGGACTTAATGAAGACTGTTGTGCATTTTTTAATGACAATAAGTAGAGTCATCTTTCTTCCCACACTATATATAACTTTGTAAACCTTCCCTCAGAACTATTTGCTCGTAACATAAGCTGCATCCAAAAATCCAGTGAAGTCTTTACAAAGTGAACATTTTATTGATAGTTTCCCTATTACATTTTCATAACAAAAAAGTACAAACAATTTGGCTTTTCTCTAGTTCTAAGAGGATTTTACTGAGATAAAATGAGAAGTTCAGCAGTTGTTCAAAACTGTAGTTTTAGTGTAAATTTAGTATCTTGCAGTGCAGGGGAGGAAGAAGGAAGATTTCTGGGAGATTGAAAGAACTTAATAAGAAAATATGAAAATAATAGAACTTTATTGTTTTGGCCAATCCATGACACGAAAAGTTTTGTTCTCCATATCTCTTTTGACCTCCTGGCATTTCACTGACATGAAGTTTATCTAAAAATTCTTTTTTTCAAATATTGGTTCTAGTGTCACACTGACATTGGAATATGAGTGATATTTTTAGAAATGTCAGCAGTGCAGGTAATAAACATTAATGATTTAACTAAGAGTAAAAAATGATAGGTGGCCCATCACTCAGCACTTTTGTAGCTCTGTCTCAATATCCCTCCTATACCTGAGGCAAATATCCTCAAATATTTGGTTATTGATTAACAACAGCCAGCTTGAAATGATTTTGAGAA
This sequence comes from Gymnorhina tibicen, assembly GCA_013399875.1. Lineage (NCBI taxonomy): Eukaryota > Metazoa > Chordata > Aves > Passeriformes > Artamidae > Gymnorhina > Gymnorhina tibicen. The sequence goes on along the minus strand of VXAZ01002903.1, from coordinate 184,310 downwards.
ATGGAGAGCTGTTGGCAGTGAAATATACAGTTTTGGTATTTCATCAGAGCTTTCTCTCTTTTCTTCTGCCGAGAAAGGAATATACTAATGAAGAGCTCAGGTTAGTAGATAGATATATTCCTTAACTTTTGAATGCCTCCCTTTGCAACCAGAATTTATTAGTTAAAATGGCTAATGTGCATGTAAAGGAAGGAGATGGACTAAATTAATATACTCTAAAATTCAAAAAAATCCCTGCCATAAAGTTAATGGATATCTGTGCAATAAAAGCAGTTTGTCTGGAGATCTCAACGTCGATATTTTTCTGCTTTGTTAATGATGATGTTCAGCAGTCTGCTCCAGGCAGGACAGATAAGTTCCATCTGGATGGAGGCAGCAGGGCACTGCTACCCGGCAAGTGGCCTCTGGCCGTGCTTGAAGGCACTCCCTGGATCAAATCCAATCCCTGTGCCTGGCTGTGGACAAGAGCAGAAGAACAGGGCAGAAGTGTGAGGATATTCCCATTGCAGTGCTTTGTATTACAGTACATATAAGGGATGGAAGGAAGTCGTTTATTTTCTGATCTCCCAAAATTAGCAAGCAACATCCACCCAGGGCAGATACCCCAGCATTCCCCTCCTGATGGTGGGAGAGGAAGCCTGTCGCCTCTGTGGCACAAGGAAGGACAGATTTGGACTCTCTGTGGTTCACAAACTGCAAGTTTGGGGGCCATGGAGGGTGGGGGCAGTAGTGAGGACAGGCTGCACACACTGCTGGCCTGATTCAAAGCTACATGGAGCGCCTGACACAGCTCAGTCTTGGACAGGCCTCTAGAGGGGTCTTCTCTGACCTGTGTTCTTGTGAGGAAATAGAGAAAAAGCTCAAATCTACCATTGCACCCACTTTCATCCACATGAGGAGTTTAAGGTGGTCCATCCTTCCCAGCCAAGGAAGGACCAAAGCCACTGTGGTCATTCCTGACATGTCCTTAAAGATATCCATGACAAAGCCTCCAGAGTTTTCAAGACACTCTATTGCACATCTACACTTAAAATCAGAAAGGACTTTTCGAAATGCCTATCCCAAACAGCTCTCTTTACAATTCAAGCCCGTGGCTCCTTGTTTCCACCAAAGAAATAAGATAACTCCTTGCAATGTGTCCTGCGGTGAAAGATTGTTGTCGCGTCTGCCACTTTGGGCACCGTGGCGTTTAGCACCAGCTGGAAATTCGACTCCAGATAAGCCCCTGCCCTTCCTCCCTGCTCCCTCCAGTTAGAGAGGGACAAAGGCAGAGACTGAGGGTTGAGATAATTTACTGAAAGCAAACAGCAATGGGGTGAGAAATGCACAGTAACAGCAGCAACCTCTTTGAGTAGATCAAGATTAAACACAATCACACCTGATTCACTCTGTACGTGCCAGAACAAGAGGAAAACAATCACTCCTTCTGCTCTATTCACATCACATTTACTGCACAGAGAAAGTTCCTTTCTTCGTGCAGGACGATGTTTTTTTTCAAAGGGTTTCTTTTTTCTCTCTAGCTCTGCCAACATTCCTTTCACATGAGGAAACTTGAACAGATTTAAGCCCTTGTTCAGAGCACGGTTTGTAGTACAAACATGCTACAGTTATCAACTCACAATGCCCAAACACACGGCGGCAAAAACAGACTGAGGTCCCCCAACATAATTTTAAAAGGTGGTAAAGAAAATAAGTGTTCTAAAAGCAGATCACTGTTTTGTGATCTATTCATGGAAAGTGGTAAAACTAGTGGTGTCTATAGGATTTAAGCTATATACTCAATAATTTAAAAGTTCAATATGAATACGATTTTACAATATAAAATACAATTTACCTCAGCACACTTTTGCTTCATCTGCTCGGATTCCACAGGTTAGCTTTATAACACAGCCAAGGAGACAAGAGTTATTATTGAAATTCCACCTGTCCCCACTGGTATGTACCCAAAACTGAGGCCAAGTCTCGCATGATGTCAAAATGAATCCACTCACACAAGAACAGCATTAGCCTAACTGCAAGCACTTGATGTTATCCAGACACTCTTAGAAAAGGGAGAGAAAAACTAAACTGGGCTGAATTTTTGCTAGGGAAAATATGCAAACACTAGGTGCTAAGATTTCTGCTGAGTATTCATCTCTGAAAAATTTTTTTTTCATCCTTCTCATGTAGAGTGGGACACTGCTAAGCAAAGGCATGACAGAGGGATATACACATCGTGCATCCTTGTTGAACAGTAAGATAAATTCCAAGCGCTTATGCCCATGGCTAGAGTGTAAATTCATGGATCAGCTCCTGGAAGCCCTACCTCGTGAGATGACAGAATAAACCCACAATCATTTAGGTGTATTGCAGTGCCAGTCCAAGGGGGTCTTCTAAGAGAACAAAAATCTCTATTTGTTTGTGTGTGGCCACACATATTAGATTTAAGCTGTCTGAGTTTTTGTGGAGGCTGTTTTTTTGCATAGCGTGTCTGAAATAGGAACTATTTGGAACAGAGTACCGGGTTAGATTTTTCAAGATTGTTTAGATTTATCCTTAAAAAAAAAAAAAAAAAAAATACTAGCTTATCTACAACTAAACTGGCAGAGAAGGAGATCTGAACCCACAATACACTGTTTTTTTTGGTGGCAATGGTTCCATTAGTTCCATTAGTGGAGAACTAGGTTACTAAGACAAAAAAGATAGTCACCACTCAGTGATTTGATGGATGATTTCTGTTTCTCTCCATTCAATTGCTGAGTCATTCCTTTTTGGTGTCTATAAGGCTTGTTAAGGTCAGAGCTTCTTTCTGGTGTTATGTTGCAACTGAATTGATTAGTGTAATTGTTAACATGAAACTCATGAATAGATATTTTTCCCTTGAAAGAGATATTTAAGTGTGGATACTCAATGTTAATTTGGGCAGATTTATCAAGAATATAGGACCAAGGGAAAAAAAAAAGAGAAGGAAAACAAAAGGAAGGAAAAGTTCCAGTATTCCCTGGCAGATAAATCTGTAATGACTAACTGTATCTGATGGTTGTAGTAGCATTTTGCTAAACAATGTTTATAGTTCCTGTAGTGTATAATTTGGCAGGACACTGTTGTTCCTTGAGAACGTGGAATTCAAATGTCTCAGCATTGGAAACATACTGTAATTAAAATTGCTGCTTTATTAATGGGTGGTTTGTGAGCTATGTGATCCTCCACTCCAGCAAAATTGGAAATAGTCCCAACAGTTATGCCTGAACTGAAATAGAACCTAGAAATTCAACATAAGTGCAGTAAAAAAGCATCTGCATGGGTCGGAGAGTATAAGCATGGAAATAGATAAGATTTTGAATTGAAACTCAAAGAAGAGTTTTAAAAACACAAGTAGTCTGAAATCTGCATCATTTCCTTTGCCAGGCTATACATGAGATCATCCTTGAAATATTTTTAGGAGGGCACTGATGAGTTCAGAGGGAGCTCTGTTAAGCTTCAGCATTCCTACCACAATGCCACGGCACAGGCAGTAGACGGTGCTCTTGTAACAGCGAACAGCGGTGCCGGATTTGACCAGTGAGAGCTCAGAATCCTCCTGCCCCTCATGCACCCTGTGTTCCGAAAGCCATGGAGCCAAAGGATTGCACAACCTGATTGTTTTTAATCAAGCAAGGCCAGCTTTAGCCACACTGAAGCTTATAGAGAGAGAATTCCTTCATGGTGTGGGGACTTACCCCATTGCTTTTCTCACTTTCTCCAGTCCTCTATCCACAGCACCTGGCTTATCCCACACTCCTGGAAGTTCTGACAGCTCTGATGGTGCAGAATATTTCTTCACTTAAATAGATTAGAAAAGTTAATTTCTACTAAATATGGTTTTCTTGCATATCCATTAGTATAGGTGAGTGTGAAACAATTTTTACTGCTGCACAGTGTCAAATGTCGGGAATTCTGTTCCTTGCAGTCTTCAAGAAAGGGAGCTGAGCTTTTTCCTGAGCAGCTGTTAATGGTGAATGGGAGAAAACCCAGCAGTTTTTCAGTTGTTTTAACATCCTCTCTGTTTTTATCTGAGCAGTGGACTTACAACAGGGCTGGCACTTTCCAAGCCCTTTCTCAGGCCCAGGTAAAACAGCGTGAAATTGTCAAAAAGGATCTTGTGACCAGACAGTTGTGGTTGGTTTCTGGTTCCAGTTGTTGGGACATGGATCTCAGCGCTCACAGAATGAGGTCTGTGGAAAGGAAACAGATAACTAACACATGTTAACTGAGCTGGAACATTTGAAAAGAATGTTAACATTTTTCTTTAGACATTAATGGATGAATTTCAATTTGTCCCTTCAAGGCGTAAAACAACTTACAGCTGTTACTTGCTAGGGGAAGGCATATTTTAATTCTTACGATGCCCTGGAAATGACTGTGTGTTTTCACTCACATCTTAATATCAGTAAACCAATACTCTTAGAATTATTCTTTAAATAAGTCCCTTCTATGGATTTTTATAGTTCATGGTGATTCCCTACCTGAAGAAGAGTAAGTGCTAGTGAGATTTTTCCTGAAATTTAAAGGAAGAAAGTATCTTGGGTATCTTGTACAGTAATGCTTCCTGATTAATGACAACATTAGTAGCCAGACAAACCAAAAGGGTACATGCTTTAAGAAGCCCCAATCACACATATTGATTAATACGTAAGAATTTGTTAATGATATTTTAGAAGCAAAAAAGAAACTGATGTTTTGAAGTCACAAGTTTGCTTCCTTTTATGTCTTAAGTGTGATTCTTTATTTACAGCCCACTGCAGTTGTACTCATTAGCGATGCCTGAAAAGCTGTGCAAACAGGTTTACATAAAAAATAATTCAACTAAAAAGAAAAAAAAGGAAATATAGAATTACATGATCACATGTCTACTTGGTTGTTTCTAAAGCAAAAATTGGTGCATTACAAGGCATAGAATTCCAGCTTCAACAGGCATTTCCCTAAATGAACTGTCATGTTCTTCTGCACAATATAGAGAGACTATCCCTTTAATAGTTTTGGCCTTTAGGCTGGCACAGTAACCCACACATCCTCAAACTGTGCCACCAGACATCCTGATGCTTTATTTGAACGGAGAAAATGTGACAGGTAAAAATAATGAATTCACCTAGAGAATTATCTGTCTCCTAAAAGACAATCCCACTTCTCACAGGCCTAGTCACTGCAATTATATCTTCTGGTAGTTGAAGATATCATAGAATGGTAAAATCACGGGGTAGTTTCGGCTGGAAAAGACCTTAAACATAATCTGGTTCCAACCCCCCTGCCATGGGCAATGATGACATCCACTAGATTATGTTGATGCTTAAAGTAGCACAAATTTATGGAAATGATGCACTGCCCTGACAGGGCATTGCCTCTGCTGCCTCAGAGACAGAACCAGTAGGGACCAGTGTGTCCCCACGCTCTCAGCAGTTTCCATTTGCTTTTTCCCATGTGTATCCCTCACAAAATTCACTCCTTAAATGGCTCTGACGTTCCCCCAGCCACCTCCCTTCCCACACCCCATCAGAGGACTGATCGTCACCGGGGGAAAAGAGCCAGGCTGGGTTTTTTTCTTAGATGGATTTTTTAGCAAATGGGCAGACAGTTGGGAGCACAAATGTTATGAAGTGCAGTTGCCAAGTCACAAGGCATTTTCCTGATCTTCTTGCTCCTCTCAGCTCTGTCTGATACAGAGATTTGGGTGCAGCTACCTCGCGATGCTGCATTCCCTAGAGCCACATCGCTCGCTGTCACCTTTGCCAGCTGATGTTGGGTCTTGCACTTCCAGCATCCTCCTCCTATTTCTGGAAAATTCCTTTTCATCATCCAGGTGCCTGGGCAACCACTGTGGTTCTGGTGCATCCTGCCCTAGCAGCAGACGGAGGAGTTTCAGGAGGATTCATTGGCCTTTTTGAGCCACACGTGATGTTTTTTATGAGCAGACGCAACTGCGCCGATCAGAGGCAGACAGGAGCCAGGAGAACACAAGTGTTGTGAAAACCCCACGCACATTTATGTCATGGATCCTGATGTCCAGCACCCTCTTCGACCTCATATTCCACTTCCTTATGAACACAAGCTGCCAGCCATGCTCCACCAGGCAATGTTTTTGCAGTGTGACCTCTGAGGCATTGATGACATAATTAAGACATCTCAAAAAATGGGCAGGCTTTGCATCTTCACATCTAGAAGCTCTAGATGTGTGCTTGAAAGTCCCCTGATGTCTCTCAGTAATGCAGGTTTGCTGTCTCCCCTTTCTGTTTTCCAAATTTGATTTTAAAATGAGCAGAGCAGGAGGAAGTTTATGTTGTGCTGGGTCTGGGTATGTCCAGTTCAGCACTTTGTAATTAGTTCACTGATTTCACAGAACGCTGCATGTGGCGTGCAGCAAGTGATTGCAGAATGAATAATAAATGAATCCATAAAAAATGCGGAGCTTTGGCCCATGATGGATTTCCAAACAAAAGCCTTGGATGCTGAATGTTATTTTGATTTTTAACACCTGTAAGCAATGGAGATTTATTTCTCCACCACACTCCTGGCCTGAAAATTTATTTTGCTAGTACTACAATCAGGCTTATCTGGGGTTTAAGGTTTAACTTCTGGTTAAGCTTCCAGATGCAATTATTGTTTTAAGATGGGTGGTTGTACCTATTCCAGTGATGCTGTGCTGCTTCAGCAGATTTCTCATTCTCATGCATGCATTTATTTTGTAGTTTATCTTGGCCTTGCAGGAAACATTCTTCATGAATCTCTTGAAATCCCAGAGCCTTCACCTTTATAGGGCTTTTACGTGCATTCTTATTGGAAAGAATTTCTGACAGGCTGCAAGAAGTCTGATAATTTTATTTCTCATCTGCACATTGGGGTTGTGCAAGTGTGCTGTAAGAGGCTCTTCCTTATTCTCGTATTCCTTTTTACCCAATTGGCTCTGTGAAGTTGCAGTACAGTAATTACCACATGTGACATCTGAATTTAGGACTCCCCTGGCACTCAGTAGAGAGTGAATTGATGTCACTACAATAATACAGTAGATTTTTTTGCTTGCAACATATTGAAACATGCTTTTTATTTTAATATATTTTCGTTCTCCTCTTGCGTTCAAACTATTCCCAGCAATTAGAGGAGAACATTGTAAATTCTCTTTTGTTTTATGGAGCTTGAAATAATTTTCTCCAGTGGAACTTATCCTGCTGGTTGTATGGTCAGCACATGTTAAACACTTACTCTGTAAAAGCGCTGCTAAGCTCATTAAACTCAGGAGAAAACCCCCAAAAATTTAAGAGAAGACAAAGTAACAATGTTAATTTAAAATAAATTGAGGGTTCACTGTGTTTTAAAATGGATAATTTAAAAATATCTGCAGGTGGATGAGAGGCTGGACATGCCCTGGCTGTGTGCTCTGGGAGCCCAGAACCCCATTCTATGATTCTATTTTAATTACTGAATTTATTTAAAGTAGGGATGTTCCTCTACATACCTGGGCATTTTTTATTTTTTAATAAAAGAGTTTCTTTTCTTCAATTTTATTTTAAAATGCTGTTTGGATTTGTTAGCAGTTGATTGCTTATCTTGGAAAACAAGCTTAAAAAAAATATCCAAAGCAAAACGTTCTTGTGCAATTCTTTAGAGAGAGGATACCAACAGAGTGACCTGTAGTCTTTAATTAAGAGATACAATTTGCTATTTATTGACTTGTGGATTTAGTTGGTAGTGCTGTAAGAATTCCAGGATTCCAGCTGAAGATTTAAATTCCTCCAAAAATATGTTGCCAAGTTGTCCTGCCTCAAGTCTGCAAGAAGAATGTTTTTGTTTATTCAGCCTTTCAAGTGCTTCATCCACATATTTCTAAGTAGAGCTGATCTGGCTTTTTGGTGAGGGAAAAGGTTCTCTCCAGACCTTGATCTGGGCCAAACCACACGTTTGTGTGCAGATGGGCATACAGGAGGCAAATTACAGCCTCCTGGAGCAAGGAGGGAACACTGATGCTGTTTGTTTCAGGTGCAGTGTGAGCTGAGTGGCTGTACAAAGAGGAGAGCCGGCCTTCTTCTGAGATTTTCATTCCATGGTGGAGGGATTGTACTGGAGTGTACAGCTCAGTAAAAAAGTGAAAACTCAGAAGCCAACATCCCCTGAGTTGCGCTGAACACAAAGTCCTGTGATTTGTTTTCCAACCTGAAAAAGCCCTAGAAGGAGTTCTGTGGAAATTTCAGCAGAACTGTAGCAACATGTTCCTACCTGGATCACCTCTGACAACAGCTAATGAAAAGCAGGAGTCAGCTTGTAAAACTTGTGAGGATGGACTTGCTGGCAGTGCTGGTGCCACCTCCCTTTCATCCAGGCACCTGATAACCAGGGCACAGGGTTATCACACCCCCTCTCGTGGGCTTTGAACCTACTTCCTCTGCCATGAGGTACCACGGAGATATTCCACTCTAGACCAGGTTTCATGGGCAGTGAGTTCCTCAGTTAAAAAGCTCAGCCAACTCACAGCCCTTTTAGCTCATTAATACATCACTGATAGGGGCCTCGGCACCCGTGGCTCCGATTTGTGCCTCCCATGCTACATTGCTTGCTGATTTCTGCAGTCCCACGTGCACACCCAGTTCCTTGGAGTGACCTTGCTTCTAATTTTTCACCCCTGCTCTTCCCTTTCTACTTCATCCCTTGTCCTTTGTTTTTGTCACCCTGCCAAGGCAAGGGATTGACAACCCTTGAACAGCAGATCATAAAATCACAACAGCATTTGCACAGAATAGGCCTTTCCAACATAAAGTGCCTTTACTTGTTCTGGTTTTGAGCTCTGTCTTCTGAGAAAGACTGTACTTGCATTTGTGCTGTTTTAGTGATTCCTTTTCCTGTCTCTGGAGAGCTGCCTGCTCTTCTCACCATTCCAGCACTGTTTTTCTCCCTGTTTCTGCCTGCACATTGCACTGCTTTCTCTGAGTGCTGTGGTAGCTCTGCACTGTGATGAGGTGGGGTGGGACACTTCATAACAAGAGACAAAGTTGTGCTGGGTTTTCTTGGCCAGGCTTGCTTTCAGGATTGGTGAGAGAAACAAATTTGAAACCAGGATATATCTAGGTGGGTCTAGACTTTAGCAGCTGCTGAACAGCCAGGAATTTCTGCAGGGATACAAGAAAGGAGTTTGTATTTCATATTTCTTATGGCAAAAAGTCCGAATCAGCTAAACAAGCTCCCTAAAGCATTTCCTGTTATTTATAAAAATCCTAAGACATCAAGTTGCAAAATTAAGCACCTGATTTAAGAAGTGCCAGTCATAAGATTTTCTGGCCAATCTCAATACCTCTGAATTACGATTCTGTTCTGCCAGAATTCTGGCCCACCTCTCATTTGCAGTGTGTGAAACACTGCAAAGAAGTTCCATATTTCACTTACATGTGCGAAAGAAGAGGTTTTGTTTTTGCAAATTAGGTATTCATCTCACACTGGTTGAAGAAAACTCTGCACATGTAGAGTCTTAGACTTTGCCTGCAGTTTATTACATGTCTCCTGCTGAAGAGAGGGGTTATTCCCTGTCCCAGCTGAGTAGCTTTGCCTTGGGTTGCACAGAGGAACCTTCAGCGAACGGATATTAACCACATGCAAGAGACTTTTTTCTGAATTGGGCCTAGAATTGGGCCCTTTTGCTGAACTGGGCCGTAAAAAATGATGCCTACAGAATTCCAGGATGGGTCAGGCTGGAAGGGACCACAGTGGCTCATCTGGTGCCACCTCCCTGCTCCAGTAGGGCCATCCCAGAGCACAGGGCACAGGAATGTGTGCACACAGCTCTAGAATATCCCCAGGGAGGAGACTCCACAGCCCTTCTGGTCTCTGTTCAGGGCTCAGGCACTGCCCAGGGCAGAAGTTCTTCCTCCCGTGCAGGGGGAACTCCTGGGATCAGTCCCTGCCTGTTCCTCTGGTGCCACTGCTGGGCCCCTGGAGAAGAGCCCAGGCCCTGCCCTGAGCCCTCCCTGCAGCCAGGGACACCCAGGGACAGAAGGGACACACAGGGCTGAAGGCCCCTGCGAGTGCAGCATCCCCCCTACCATCTCAGGGCTTCCTGGGAGCGAGCTGTGACACTGGACCAGACCTGGATCCTCAACATCCAGGGACATCCTGAGGACTCCTGAGCTGGCTGCTGGCTGTGTTTGACTCTGTGTAGTTTGTCCAAGCTGAAATCCTGATCTCTCGTGGCTGGAGCAGATCAGTAACGTTCTGCACTGGTTTACCGGCGCCTCCTCCAATTTGGAACCCTGCCCAGCTGTATCAAGTCCCCAGGACTTTTTGTTCAAACTGGCAGGGATTTTGCCTTTTTTAACCATTAATCACTAAATTGTGCAAAGTGGAGAGTGGGAGACAGGGCATTGTATAGGCCCAGACATAATAAATAGTTTACCAAGGATAGTGCGTGAAGTCACATGTAGAATTCTTTCGTTATTTATCTTTACTACGCACCAGCTGAGAGCAGACTGGAGTGCGTTTGCTGACAAGATTTGTGTGCCATCAGGAAAACATTTTATAGAGCTACCACAATAGTCCAGATATTATGCTAAGAATAACAACGACAGCACTAACATAGTACCTGAAGAACTCCTTCCAGTCGGAGGATGCTTTTAGGTGCACAGATGGAAAAGATAACAAATTTGCCTCATCAGAAAAAATGTGAAAGCCAATTAAAATATTTTTCCTTTGCAAAGACTGTGATTTGGCAGCTGATTTTATAAATGTTCTTTAACTCAAACAAAACTGTTTTCCATTAAAAAACCCTTATTCTTTTGGTCTTCAGTTGCGTAAGGCAAGCCCGAGACAGACATTTTATTGCTGAAGTCTGTTTAAATTTATCTTATGACTAATTGGGCTTTGATTAAAGTATAATAAAACATTAAGTGTCTGTAGGCTGAGTCCAAAAGCTACTTTTCCTTTTTTGCAAAAGATGATTTTTGAGCGTGTATGACTCAATATTTCAGTGCTCTTTAGTCTAAGGAACTCCTGGTACTCTAAGTACTTGCAAATGGCACTTACAATTTGTGGTTACTCGTAGTGTGTAGCAATTTGTGGTTACTTACAGAAGAAAACCTCCACATAATTTACCCTATTGCTGTGCTATCTTTATAAAAAATTACCATGGTTTGATTACCTTGTAAAAACCAGCAAATCTTTACTCTCGGGCTGGAAGCTGGGAACTCCATGTCTCCAGGACTGTGAAGGATTTGAAGTGTCTCTTGCTCTGAGCATCTGCCATAAAACCCCCTGACTAAGCCCCTAACTCAATGTTTATTGCCATTTATAGTCTGCTTGCAGCTGCCATAAGCTGAAGGGTATCTGTTCTGGTTTCCTACTGTTTTCATTAAAGAAGAAAGGGATGTAAATAATACAAATAAATATTTATTTCTTCCACTCCTCCCCTGCCCTCACTGACATGAAACTGAAGAGTCCCTAATGGAGGGGCTGGCCTCAGGGTCAATACAGCATTTGGGATAATGCTTGACCTCTCTTACATTATTTTTTGCATCCTTTATTAACACTCTGGTTTATTTTTCTGACTTTCTCATGGGACTGATATTGTGCCAGTAGTAAGGCTATACCGTGACCCATTCAAATGCAGTTTTCCAGCTCTGCCCACTGCTGGTATCCAACTGCAGTGGGTTTTCAGACGTGCTGCTGTCCTAAAAGCTCAGCCATGCAGAAAAAAAATCTCTGCTCCAAAACCTGTGACTGTGAAACCGTGAATTTATTCCCTTACATTGACAGAGCAATTAAAAAATTTAGATGCATAATCAGAATTTTTCTTCCTCCATTCTCTGGGTATTTTTTACCAGAAAGGAAAACAAATCCAATATATGTGCTGAAAGGCCTTCTACATTTCTGAGCTCATACCCTGAACAACAGCACAGAAAATATGGCATGATATAGTTTCATGCCTATGTAACAGCAGCTTTTATGGCATTTTGTGGAGTCCACAAGACATATTTGTCCATCTTCCAGCTCTGCAGGCTTCTGATCTTCTTGAAATTCAAGCTGCATTCTCCTCGACATCTTCTTGTCACGATAACTTCCCACCAGCCAAATCGTGTCTTGTGTTGCATTTATGCAAGCACACATTCTTCAGATTCTGTTTCTGGTTAATCTTTCTCATTCCTTGTCTTGCAGAGGCTGTCTGGAGAGACAGGATTATGGCCTTGGATTTGGAACATATTGATACGTGATGCAGAGCAGAAATCCATTGACTCATGATGCAGAACAGTAGAACATATGGAAACATGGTGCAGAGCAGAATTCATTGTTCCTGAAAGCATGTGGCTTTGCAGTACTCACAAGGGGAGAAATAAGAGTAAATGTCTACTTCAGGAAGAAAAAAGTATTATTACTCTTAATATCAGCAGAAATATATGATTTTTACAGATCTGCTTGCCAGAGCACAAGTGCAGTTCTTGTTACACAATAGAGTTGCAATCACATGTAATTTAGGGGCTAAGGTGGGGTGATCCAAAGAATGGGATTGCAATAAATAAGTTTGCTAATCTGGTTATACACCTCTACAATGCCAAATAACCTTTATTCTGCTGAGTTTTCCAGAGGACCTGTTAAAAGCATAATGATGAGCATGCAGAAGTTGCAAAATTCCTGTTTCAAAGGTGGTTATCCTGGAAGTGTTTCCTTCCAGGCAGCAGGTTGGTCTATGTGGTATTGGGATTTTTCTTGATCCGCAGGATGTTGCTCCTCAAAAGCCACAGATTATTCTGGTCTGTGTACAGGAAGTTTCACTTGCTGGCTCATAGAAGGCAAGGGACACTGCACAGCATTTTAAATGTGTGTTTCCTGCATCCTCAGGCTCTTGCAAATCCCAGGATCACGGAATGGGTCATGGAAAGGGACTACTGGTGGTCATCTAGTCCAACCCCCCCCTGCTGGAGGAGTGCCTGGACTGAACACTGACCTACACTAACGATGCCCTTAAACGTCCTGCCAGCATTTGCACGAGTATTTAACACACATGGAGGTGGATTCTGCAGCTTCTCCTCTAGGGACATAATTTTTCTTTAGTGTCACAGAGTAGTCTGTCAGGAAAATGGGGTGTGACATGTGCAGACTGTCCCTTAGATTTTGCAGCCCCACAAAAAATGTGACATCGTCTTACTCACCATTGCTCAACATCTGAAATCTCTTGCTATAACCATTTTTGTGGGCTTGGTTTACTTGTTGGAGTCAACCCTTGAAGGTGAGGAGTTTGAAGTGCGATGTGTGCTGAGGTGTCATTGTGCAACATTAATCCAGTCTCCCTTTCCCCTGCTTTGCAGCCTGCCTTGTCTGTTCATGTATGAGCAGATCTCAGACCATTTAGGAAAAAAAAAAAAAAGGAAAAAAAATGGAGAAGAAAAAAAGAACATGAATCAGACATAATTCCATCAGTAAAAGAGTACCAAATAATAAAGAATAACGTTTCACACAACCTAAGAAATTTCAGGCTGCACTAACCCATGCTCACATCTTATCCACAGGCTGACTCTGCTGGCTCTGAGGTGCTACAGATGCCTCAGGGCCACCAAAGATGATGCTTCAGGCCTCCTGCAGCACAGATTCCAGAGCGTTTTCAGCAGCACAGTGAGATCTGAAATGCTGTTGGCAGCTTGGCTCACCAGTTTCCAGAGGGTGTGACAGCTCCAATTTGCAACCAGTGGTACAAGCCATTGACTCAAGGCTTCACATCCCAGTCCTCAAATGCTCAGATGCTGCTTCCCAGAGCTGCTTCCCAAACAGAGCTGGCTCTCTCCAGCCAGCTTGTACATGTCATTTACCTGCTGGCTTATACTGTGTTAAATGCAGGCAAATTTCAGAGACCCGCTCTGCTTTCATCAGGGAGGAGAGCCTGTGGAGATCATTTCCTCTCCTGAACCTGTCCCATGTCATATTGTCCTGTCTGTGCCCTGTCAGTGGCCTCCTGGCCTGGATCAGAAGTAGTGTGGCCAGCAGGACCCGGGCAGTGATTATTTCCCCGTGCTGGGCACTGGTGAGGCCACACCTGCAGTTCTGGGTTCGGTTTTGGGTCCCTCAGTAGAAGAAGAACATTGGAGAGTGTCCAGAGAAGGATAATGGAGACAGGGAAGGGTCTGGTCAGCGCAGGTCTGTGGCCTGCAGAGTCCCTCAGACAAGGCAGGCTGAACTCTCCTGTTGGAGAAGGTGTCTGTGAAAGCCAGTTAATTTAGGGGGGGGACATGTCAAAGTGCTAAGGAAGAGGAAAAAAAGCTGAATCACGAAGGTGGAGGGAGAAGGAGCAGTCCTTAGAGCAGGTTTGGCCTTGGAAAAGTATAAAAGTTGACAATAGAGAGAAAAAAGTTTGCAGGCGTGAAGCTGGGCTCCTTCATAACAGAGAGGGCTTCGAGAGGCAGCAAACACAGAAGGAAAGCAGTGAGCAGACAAGAGTACAAAAAATGAAGGAAAAAGGCTGACAGAACTAGGAAAAGGAAGGAACATGAACAATAAAGAGAGAAATTAGGAGGCTCAGTGGGTGAAATTGAAAGTCTTAAGGCAGCAGTGAGAGTCACCAGCTCAAGAGGGCTGTCGAAATAGAAAAATTGGCATATCCAAGCTGCAAACTTAAGGTTTCATTTGAGTATTGTACTGCTTTATCATAGGGCACTATAATCATGGTGTTCTAAGAAAAGTTAGAACTTTGGATTTTTTTTCCTGATATCTCTGAAGATTTTCTTCTGGCACTCACCTTTGTCATGCTCCAATGACAAACGAAGCAGCTTGCCATGTAAGTGCCCACATTTACCATCAAACCCTCTTTTAAAGTCCCCTGTGTTTCTCATATTGTAATAAATGCTAGAATTTGAGGCTGGAGCCCACAGTACTGCTGGTATAAAACCTAGCAGGGTGTGACCAGAGATTTTTGGCTCTCACTGAATCCATTGGAAGATTTACTGTTGACGTCAATGGGAGGAGAACTGGGCCCACAGTAGGAGCCTCAGTAGTAAAAACAATGCATTTGACTTATTTAGCCATCTCTGCTTGCCAGTGGCCCTTTGGGCACTGCATGTAAATGAAGACAAAAAAATAAAAGAGGTTAAAATGTCTCTGATTCCAGCAGATTTAGAACAGACAAACAGTGAAAAACCAAAGTATGCAGTGGTGCTGTGTCATCACGCTGCTTATGGCAGGTCATCCCACAGTCCCGTGAAACACCGCCTGCTTAGGGTTTTGCTAGGATGCAAATCAGCACAAAAAAGTGGATATTGATAAAAGAGAATATTTTTAGGCTTTCAAATCAGCCAGAGTCAGTCAAATTCTTGGCCCCAGCCATGTGCTGCTGAGTAGTGTCAGATGCTCACACATACACAAATTGACATTTACAAGGCACGCTGTGCCTAGTGCCAAGTTCAGAAATAAATCGCCTCTTTTCATAAGTTCACCAGAGCCTCCCAAGTACACTAGAGTCTCCTAAGATTCATTTATTGTTTGCTACTGGAGGGATTGGAATGCTCCTGGGCAGAGAATGAAAATCCAGTCTGGGTAGCCTAAGGGAAACTGCATAAAATGAAGTGCAAGAACTGCAAAGCTGCAGTTCTGCGGGGTAGTATTTTGGGTGTGCTGCATGTGGAGGATTAGGTTTGACTGTAATTAACAGCAGCGTGGGCTGCATAGTTAACTCCACGTGAATGCTGCTGGAAACCAACTCAAATAAATACCAGCAGCACTTACCTGGGGAGTGTAGAGGAGGCTGGGTCTGACCCCTGAGGCTTTGCTTGTAAAGAATTCAGCCCTGAGAGGATTTCCTTCAGGTGCACAGAGGTGATGCTCACTGCTGGTGGATCCCTCCAAGAGCACAAAGTATTTTGGTGCTGGAGGAAGCTGAAGATCCTCATTTTGCCTCTTCACTTGTCCAGGCCCAATGTGATATTAAGTTCTGCAAGTCCACCTGAGGGAAAATCTGTGCACATTTATAGCACAAGAAAAAGGAGAACCTCACCTCTTTGGATGAGCGATTGATCAAAAATCCGGTATGCTGTCACTTAGGCTGTCTGCTACAGCTCGTGGTAGCTCAAAAGAAACATAAAATTCACTTAGGCAATGCTGCACAACAATATTGCACATGGCAGCCATGAATTTAAATCTCAGAGCCTGCAAAGCCTTGTCTAAACCCCTTCCTGAAGCCAGCAAAGCTCACATTTACCAGCCTTTGTCCTCCTCCTTGGACTGTTTTCCTCCTGGAGAAGGTGCAGGCCCTGACTTTGCCAATGAGGCCACTTCTCAATAGCATTGTCTTTCTGCAGATAATTATAGAAAGGGTTTGGGCAGTTAAGAATGATGATTTCTACCACATGGTGCTGTAACATTTAACAAGGGAGACGAAGAAGACAAAGCTTTACCACAGACTCCCCTAATGAGGCAAGATGGTGCCTGTGGTGAGAGATTCTATTCCCTGTCGCAGTAACTGAAAACACTGCAAGAGGAAGAAGGGCAGAGGCCTTATTTGTAGTCATCCTTCTGAAAAAGAGCTACAAATACATGGCTGCTGGCTTGTCTGGTTCTTCAGACCTGGGGCAGGCCTTGAGTTGTGTTGGTGCCACCAGCAGTTATCCTTTGGATGCGAGGGTCTCTCCTGACTGAGGGAAAGTTTCTAGAGAGAAATATAATCCTCTGTTGGGCTAGTTTATACATGTGGGAAAAATCAGACAAGATTTAGGACACACAAGCCCTTTGGGGTGAGAAGGGTTTTGTGCCTGTTTATTCCAGTTTTATCAGTGGGCCTAAGGTGTTTCTCACCCTTGAAAACCTTGCTGTGCTTGCATCTCTAGTTCCCAGAAGCTTCAATAATGCTTCCAGGACTATTTATCCCATTTAAAACTGACCTATGCAGCTTCAAGCCCTGGTATGAAGTGCTGTGAGCGTGATCTTGTCTTGGCTTTAGCAGTGCCCGTGCTGCCACTGTGGCTGGCGTGGCTGCTCTGGATTTTAAGGACGTTCAGAGAGCTCCAGGCACTGCCCATGGCCTCTCAATAGGTGAATCTCTCAGTCTTTAGAAAATGCTTGTGTTTTAAGGGCTTATTATAAGGAAAAATGGGAAATAAGAAACAAAACGAGCTACTCTTTCTCTTATCCATGGCTGTGGGAAAAAAAAAGTGCTTTGAGAACAGGGCAGGGCTGGGAGAGCTCATGCAGACATGGTACCTCCTCACCCACGCAGCCCTCCAGCTCTGTCTTTAAATACCCTGCTTTTAAATATTTGCCCCCTCTTGGGACCAGAAGTTTGAATCCTCTTTGTGGGAAAAAGAAGGGAATCTGCTAAGGGACAGGTTTCCCGTCCTTTGCCCTTCCTGTGGGAGGACTTCGGAACTTCGGAGATTTTATAGGCAGAGTTTGTTCAAAATGCAAAGAAGCTGAGAAATGGCTTGGGAGCAGAGCTGGGAAGGATGGGAACAACCTGGGGCTCAGAGATGTGAACTCCTAGTCCTGCCTATGGGTGCCTTAGTAACTGTGACCAAACAGCTCCCAGTCCATTTTTGTTAGCAAGCTTTATGTGTTATGGGGTAGATATTAACCTACAATTTGGTGTGAATGTCAGGTGTTGATGAAGAGCAGATCCCAGCTGGGACAGCAAGGACATTGCATCCAGGCTGTGTTGGAGGTGCAGGAGTGGAGCTGAGAGACTTGGCTGAGTTTATTGCTCCAGGCCAGCTCGAGCTGCTGATTCCCTGTAACTTCAGCCGGAGTAATTTGATGTGCCTGGGCATGTGGCTCCAGTCTGCCCTCAGAAACACCTCTCTGAGCATGGTGACCTTAATTCCTCCCTTTCTATTCTCTCGTGTTAAAAATAAGGAGGAAAGAAATCCAGCTTTTGTTGGCAGAACGCTCTGCTTGTGCCACTTGTCCTGGGGGGACTACGCCCACACTGAGCTCCCAGCGCCTGGGTGTGGGAAGCCTGGGCACGAACATTTGCCCAGGCATCAGGATTGCAAGGTCTTGCAAGGATTGTTGGGCCATTTGCCCCTAGTTTAAGTCAGCCCAAGTGTCCTGGTTTAGGAGACAGGTCTCACTCCTTCTTCATCCTGCATGGAGAGAGGGAGAGAAGATGACTTTGGATACTTCCCAGCTTTAGGTGTGCTCTTGCTTTGAATTGTTCTTTGGAAGCGTGCACAGCATTTATGGCATTAGCAACTGTGATCTGTTCATAACAGGAGCCCCAGTTTTTCTCCATTTCTGTGAGAATTCACACTGTGGGTGCAGGAGACATTCAGTGCCCTCAGGCACAGGGTGTGACTCTTGGGGTGTCCTGTGCAGGACCAGGAGTTGGACTCGGTGATCTTTGTGGGTCCCTTCCAGTTCAGGGTATTCTGTGAGTCTACGATTCTAAATTTCCTGGCTGCAGCCTGTGGTACAGTGAGGAGTCACACGCTGTTCTGCTGAAAGAAAACTTGAGTCACTTCACAATGCTCTAACAAAGTACAAGTTAATGCCCCTCAGATGCACGTTCTGATGTCCTGCACAAACCACAAGATGTCAGTCTGGCTACATGAAAATTCAAGCACACTCCTGCCCAGATTCATGCAGTATTTTAAACTCTAATATCTCTGGTAACACAATCTCTTCATATACCACTACAATTTGTCCTGCCATATAGCCATAAATCTTCTTTTTCTTTGCAGTGACTCTTTCACATAGGGCAAAATATTTAAGATAAAAAATGATGTCAGGGAATGTAATTTACCTCTTGTTAAAAATAGTTTTTAATACTGAGGTGTCCTTGATCTTTATGTTCTGGCTCTGGTTTTGCTGTGCTAACACTTGCAAGGACACACACTGGCAGGTGGGATTAGTTGTACTCTTACAAACCATTTCCTTGAAGCACTTTGTGCAGAAAGCACTTTAGGTATTAAACAAGTCACGGGTCACTTTTCTCCATGTTTCCCTATTTGACTGATCCCTGTGCTACAGTTTAAATTTCCACATGCATTCCCTCAGACCTTTGCTCTGGCAATTAAATGGAGCAAGTCCAGGGGAGGCCAAAAAGGTGATTTGAGGGCTGGAGCACCTCCCCAATGAAGATCAACTCAAAGAGAGTTGGGGTTGTGCAGCCTGGAGAAGAGAAGGCTCCAGGGAGACCTCAGAGCCCCTTCCAGTTTCTAAAGTGGCTCCAGGAGAGCTGGAGAGGGCCTTTAGACAAGGGATGGAGGGACAGGACACAGGGAATGGCTCTAAAATTAAAGTGAGTATGTTTACATTGGATATGAGGAAGAAATTCTTCCCTGGGAGGGTGGAGAGGTCCTGGCACAGATTTGCAGAGAAGCTGTGGCTGCCCATCCTTGGAAGTGTCCAAGGCCAGGTTGGACAGGGCTTGGAGCACCCTGGGATAGTGGAAGGTGTCCCATGGATGACAGGGGGTTGGAACTAAACAACATTTAAGCTCCCATCCAACCCAAACCATTCTATTATTCTACTTTTTGGGTTGTTGTTTTTTTTTTTTTTTGTGTCATTGGTATTTGGGGAATTGCAAGTGCTCAGTTCAGGGTGCCCAACCTCATCAGCTATGGGGCTCGGTCCCAGTTTTGGAATCCTTCTTGCTGATTTCCTCCATGTGACATTTTTCCTGGCCAGGTGCCTGTGTAAGATTTGCCTCTGGCCCAAGCCCTGCCTCCTCAGAGGCTCCTGGGTCTGTTCCTAAGCACTGTGACTTGGCCATGCACTGGGAGAAGCCTTCGGCCCTTCAGGTAGAGCCATTCTCCCTCTGCATCACAGGGCTGTACCAGGGTGGCTGAAGGCAGGACCGGGTCCGTGTGCTGCTAATGAGACAGAAATCTTCCAGACTGTGACAATCACCCTGAATAAATTTCTTGGGATTGTGGATCTTTTCAGGCTCGTTCTTTATTTCAGCTCAAAGCCTACCAAACCATTTATATTTCTCTGGCATTAAGATGTTAGGGGATATATTCAATTAAGCCCCAATTTTAATGTTGTAACTGTAGTTAAACAAATTTAAAACAATTTCCATGTGTAGTCAAGACATCCTGCACAACTTCTTAAAAGGTCTCATTTCTCAGTGTATTACAAACCTTCTGGGCTAATAAATATGTTTCACTTTGTATATGACATTCAGTTTCAGTTGGCAAAGACAGTGGAGTAGTGAGATAAAGCAGAAAGTTAAAAAAAAAAAAAAGCTGGAGAAAGAACAAACACAATCTTGAAAAAGAGGAATATTTTGGTTATTTTACCATGATAATATTTGTGGAAAAAAAAGTCTGCCTGCCACTGAGCACTCCTAATGTTTACGGGGAGGACACTGTTGCCAATGTCCATGTGAGCCTGCTCGTGGAGAAATCCAAATATTGTCAGGCACCTGCAGGTGGCAGTGCAGGACTGCGGATGGAGAGATGGCAGCTCTCAGGAACTGGGTCTGGTCCAGTTTCGTAGCTAAACTTACTCACTCTTTGTTACTATGATGAAACACTACGGTAATCCAGGCTTGCTGCTGGTGCTGCTCACTCTGCTGAGGGGATTGCAGGTGATTTTCTCTCATGTGACTGCCCTCCTTTCAAGCAAGGGTAACAAAGGATGACAGCTGAAAACAGTGATATGCTTTAGTAAAGGATGTAAAAAGGAATTTACGTTTTTTCATTAGGGGTACCACTGATCCGTACATTCATATTTCTCACCATTTTCATCATTCTCTGAGGGGGTAATAAGCTGTTGCTTTAACAGTGCATGTTGGGAGACTGAAAAGAAGAGGGCAGGTATCTGCCCAGGCTTTGGCACACCTTAGGTTTCCTCCTAAAAACCTTCTGAGACATGGCTTAGGGGTTCAGAAGCTAAATTATTTCTTACAGGGATGACCGAAGACAAACCTAGGCCTTGGTCTTGCAGTCTTGTGTTTTAGCAGTCTGACTTCAGACCCTGCGTAGGATCAGTCTCACGCAGAAACTATTTATGGAACTGATGCCCGTGATGGAATACAGAAAGCAGAAGGCCCTGCTTCCAAATAATAAAATAAGATGCATAACATTTTTGTTGCATAGGAGAATTTAATTATAGAATTGTAGTAAATTTGGTGTTTAAGAGAGCTGGATTTGAATTCCAGTTCTTTCACAGACTTCCTCCTGGGATCTTTGAGCAGGGCAGTGAGGTGTAAAAGCAAGACTCTTGGAGAGATTCCCTGCAGCCTGGAATACTGATTATTTGGAATACTGATTATTTGTTTCTAGCAGGACTGGCAATGGGAGATAATTTCCCTTTCTGCCCAAGGATCTGTGTGTGTGACCTCTGATGTTTTGCTGCTGCAAACAGGGAGAGGCTTCGTAGCTGCCACGTTTGACCCAAAAGTATAAAAAGCTCCAGGCAGAATCCACACACCCTCTGAAAGGTTTTGTGTGTGTGTCCCCCTCAGCCAGTGCAGTGACATCACTGGTGCCGGGTGCTCTCCCTTTCCCGAAGGGCTTCCCGTGGGTTTTGGGAAGGCCGGGAAGGCACCAGGCCCAGCCAAGCCTTTGACTGTGCCTCCACCTACAAGAAACCACAGTTTGTGACTGTAAATGGTGCTTGGAGAAGCCTCACTTTTCTTGGACCGGGAGATTTTTGTGAAGTCAGAGCCAGGATCGTGTGGTTTGGAAGAGGCTCTTTGGAGATTAGCAGCAGATCAGTAGATTTCTCAACTGCCTCTGACAGCTCTGAGTAGGAGGGACAGCAGCCTAGACATTAGGAGAGTCAGGGTTGTGTCCCTTGCTCTTCCACTTTCTCCTCTGTGACCCTGGGGCATGGGACTGGAGCCCAGGTGAAGTTCCAAGGACCAGATCCTGGGAGGAGGGCAGGGGGAGAAGATAAAATTGTCATCAGGCCAGTTTCAGTGCAGGTGTTGCAGTGGTGGCTTCACCCCCAGACCTCAAAGGTATTTCTTGGTGGACCTCTGCACACTCAAATTCCCTAGGGAGTCAAGTTGCCTGTGTCCTTAGGCTGGAAATAGGTTAAAATGTGCGCCTGTTTGGTTATTTTAACCTAAATCAGAAGCCATGTTGGAGTTACACTCAGCACTGGGATTGCACTGGAGTCTGTAGTGTGGGTGGGTCATGGGCGTGCCTTTAAACTCACCCCGATCCCTGTGTGAGATAGTGGGGAGAACTGAAATGGTTGGGTAGGCACGGTAAAAATTCAAATATTGACACAGGCTACCACATCTGAAGAAATGCCTGGATGTGAGAAGATCCAGACTTCAAGGCAAAGCCCTCTGTTTATCCACAGAGCAGGTCCTGCAGTAGAACAAGCTCCTGGTGCCTCCTCATCAGAGTGCCATCGCTTTGTCCTTTGGGGACCACTGGTGAGCAACACCTGGCCAGGGCCTGGCACGTGGCCATTCATTCATGGCACACAGATTTCTAAACAGCTTTATGGGCTGGCAGTGTCCTAGGCCACGCTGGACGGGGCTTGGAGCAGCCTGGGGTAGTGGAAGGCGTCTCTGCCCATGGCAAGGGATTGGAACTGGATGGGCTTTAAGGTCCCTTCCAGCCCAAATCATTTTGTGATTCAACGAAATGGGTGTTTTGTTTTGCTTTTTTGTTTAAGAAACAGCTCCTGAAATTGTGGTTGGCAAGATATTGGTGGTCTTTACATAGGAATTTACAGTCAAAATAAACTAATGGGATTAGGAAAATAATCCTTATATAAACGATGCAGCTCTGACGGAATCTCGCAATGTGCCTCTGACGGAATCTCGCAATGTACGTGAAAGATAGGTGATCTACAAGGAGATTGTCCAAGTGATAGAGAACACCAAGAAAAATATTTGTCTGAACTTATTACAAGTTGCAGAGACCTTTGTTTCTCTTGAACTCTACAAACTCGTTATAATTATCAACTGAAACTGGAAAGAAGCTATTAATTGGTAAAAAGTGCTCTTCTCTCTCCTCTGCCTGTAAAGGTTTGAACAGAACAGTTTTCCAGTTCCACCCATGTCTTGGAAAATTCAGAGTATTCAAAACTCCACTTCATTAAAACACCTCATGCAGTCTCTGGAAGGGCACGTGTTTGTCCTGTGTGGTTTGACAAATGCCCTACTTGCTTTTCCCAAAACACTTTTCCTTTCTTGTGTTAGAAACTTGCTTCATTTTCAGTCAAAATTGTCACCATAAACTTCTTTTGAGACTTTGATGGCCATGAGCAACTCACCTTCTTCCTTCTCATTATGATACTACAGCAGCTTTAAAGACAGGACCTCTTTCAGCTGATTTGTTGAAGAAGCTGGGCTGATTTAACAAAAAAAATAAAAGAACTATAAAATACCTGACCTGCTTGACCTGAGGCTGGTGGATATGAGCAACATGTGGAGTCTGGCAGCTGAGAGGAGGAAACAGGCAGCGTTTGCTGGGAACTTGTGTTAAAATTGTTCTGCTCAGTCATGACCTTGAAAACTATAATTCAAACAAGAGACCTGTTGAATTAGGAACAGACAGCTCATATCTTGTCTCCACTACCAATGCTGCTTTAACTCTGTATTCTGAATTTAAAAGAATGAAATGGCTTTCCAGTGGTGATAACTTTATTGAACTTACATCCTAAATCACTTTTAAATGAGAACAAGTGATTATGATTTTCTTTTGGAGTACTCTGAAATATTTATGATGATTAAAATATGATGTGAAGCAATTCACAAAATTATAATGCTCTATCTGAGCTCTGTCATGAAGGTTTGAAAGGGTCCTAAATATCGGAATATTTTATGGTTCTAATAAACTTTTAGAGTCACATGACTGTCTGATGCAAATCAAGACACCTCCATTGGCATGCTTGTATTTTTCCACTGAGAATTTAATTATAAGATAGCAAAATTCACTGTTGGACTATTTTCTGTGAATTCCAGTAGTGGAAGAACAGTATATTCACTCCCACAATCATGCAGTTATTTCACAATCCTTAATTTCCTTTTCAAAGACTGGAGATATCCCACTAATAGCATTAAACCATCCTCAGGCAATTAAAAGCAACAACAATAACTTCTGCAAGTACATAATTGTGTTAGGCTGGAAAATGATCTGCTACTTACACAACTTAACTACCACAAATAACCAAATAACAGCTGCTGTCCTCTTTGGCTCAGGCCTTACAGACTTAGTTCTGAGTTCTCTTTGCCCTTTTCCAGCTGCTACTTTGGATGTTTGCAGTGCCCAATAGCGTGAGCATCCACAGAGAGGCACAGGCTGCTTTTTGGAATAATAAATGTTAAAGGTGGAAAGTGGAGTATATAATGCCACACTCTTTAGCTTTGGATTTCCTAGCTGCTGTGAGATATTCTGCATCTGAATCATGCTGTGAAACACCTCATTGCTTCTGTTCAGAGGGTGTTTTTCAGCTGGGAGAAGGAGAAATCTAATTTCATAATGACACAGGAACAGTGGATTAAAGTTATCCAATGTTAACCAAGCTCGCTCTTGCTCCAGGCCTTTACCGCTTTCTTATTAAATTTTGTACAGGGTTTTAAATAGATTATTCAGTTAACAGTAAAAAAATCGAATCTTCAAGAATGTATTCCATTTGGAGCTGTAAATTCCAAACATGTCTGAGAACTTTAGGAAGAGAAATCAAGTAGAAATGATAAAGAGAACTCAGGGTCACAGCAGGGATGCTGCAGGAACCCACATGGTGGTGAGCCTCTTTCTCTATTTCTCTCCTCCCTGCTTCTGTGTACCTCACATTTGCTGTTAAATAAAATCCACATTATTTACTTTGACCTGTGGCCTCACTCACACCTTAATTCGAGTAGAGGCATCTTTTAATAATCAGATCCTACCAGGTCTTGGCTTGGGAGTGCATTCAAAGCTGAGTTTGCAGTTGATGCAGTGATTTAGCACAGTGAGAGTAGGCTTGGTTTTTCTTTTCTTTTCTTTTTTTTTTCCTAATTTTATATGGTCCTTTTTCAGATAAATGGCCAGAAAAAATACTCCTGATAAGGAAGCAGGCATGAGACATTCAATCATGCTGACTTTCAGCTTTTTTTGGGGTAAAAAGAAAGACATTTGCTGACACCTTGCTTTGCCGTGTGACTGCTTTCAGTGCTTTCCATGACTTTTTTCCTGGCCCAGGTTTGTTTATAAGTGATGCATTTCCTAGCCAGGAATTTTAGCTGTGCTCTGTCCATCCCGGTCCAGAGGCACATTGCGAGATTCCGTCAGAGCTGCTCGAGCTCTCCGAGAGCTCCTTGGCTGGAGTGCACGCTTCAGGCACATATGGAGAAGATATCAGCTGCACAGATTGCACAGGCCCTCAAAATGTCTTTTCTTCACTCGAGGCCTGTTTGAAAACACCCGTCAACTTTGTTTTTAAGTGTATTTATGGAAATGGTCTAAATCCCCTACACGTCGGTTCAGTTTGCTTCCCGAGGCTGCAGCAGATCATTTACGGGTTAGTTACACTCCTTGAGACTGAAAAACCCGTAAAGAGTCACAGCAAGGCCTGGAAATCTAATTATTAGTTGCTTGCAGCTTCCAAGGGTGAAACCTTGCTCTCATGTCCTTACCACAAGCTGCTGATTTTTAACAATAATTTGTGGGGGGGTTTTTTGGTTGAGAACACACTTTGTCTGATCTGGACAATTTTAGCCGGGGGCTGATGCAGTCAAGTGCTTCTTTTTGTGGGGAATATTTGCAGCAGGTCCAAGGACTGGACACCTAAGACATGAAAGCTGTGGTTTGATGGATTTTTTAGCTCAGCATTTCAGTCACTTCCCAAAATTGGAGCATGGTAGTGTCACTCAGGGGCACAGCACTTTGTGGGACAGAAGCAGCAGTGTATTTTTCATGCTGGTGGTCATTTCTCTTAAGGCAGTGCTCAGCCCCTACCAAGATGAGGAATAGAAAGCTGTCATGCCATGCATTTAATAATTTAATAAGCTTTGGATTATCCTATGATTTCAGAAGGAAATAGACAAGCAAAGCATATCCATAACTGGCTCTCAGCAAAGAGCCAACACAAAGTTATAAAGGCAGCCTTTGAGCAGCCTCAAATTACTTTCACACTTTACCATCAGCTGCAGAACTCCAAGAGACACAGCGAGAAGATTTGGGCAGGAAAATCCTCCTCTATAATTGATCTCCCAGATTTGTGTGAGTACATGACTCAGATACTGTTTTGCTTAGGGAGTCAACACTGGTTTTGCAAAGACTTCTCTCTTGTTTGATCCAGCATCGTTGGATCATGAATTAAGGGGTATCTTGCATTTTGAATTTAAAATAAGAATCAAGAGAAGTCCTGATCAGAAAAAAAACTTCTTATTTTCTTATTTTCTTATTATTATTTTCTTCTTTTATTCTTATTAAACTCTATTATCCCAGCCAGCAAATATATTTTTTTATCCGTTAAAAGGAAATATCTTCATGCAAAATAATAATTTCCTAAACATGGTGAATGATGATGTTAGCACAGATAAGAAGTAGGAGGCTGAACCTCTTTTTTAAGCTATTTGAAATCACTCAACTAGATTTTTACATTGAGCCAGGGAGAACTTGAGAGATAATGTTAGAAGCTTCTTACACTAGCTATGTGTTTTACATCCACTTGGGGAAAAACACTCTAATTCCAGTCCAAAGGTGCTTAAAACTCCTCACTCAGCAGTATTACCTGTTTCTTGTATTAAAACAATTCAGACTCAGCATTAATTTATCAGTGGAACAAGACGAATAAAGAATTATAAGTGAAATTGTTCCCTTGGAAGGAGCCAGAGATAACTCTGGGCACTACTGAAATATCGCTCTGCCCCTGCTTCATAAAACCCAGTGACTTTCAAATGGTGGCCAGGCTTCAGACTGACATTCTCCATATGGAAGAGTTTCGTGGGGGATGAAAGAAAAGGGACATCTGTCTTTGAAATTGGTTTCCATCCCAGTGCATGCAAATCTAATCACCGGAGAGATTTAATCAAGAGAGAATTAAAACTAAGAAGAAATTGCCCACTCAATAAAATTCAAAACCTGTGATTGCCGACTCTTCGGGAAATCATAGAATCCTAGAATAAAGGTTGAGAAAAGCGATGGGAGACTTCAGCAAACTTAACAGGCAAATAAGTGTTAAGGCAAATAATACACATGCCTTTAATGATGTACAAATATATTTGTACACGTCGTATTTCTTTCAGTCACTCAGCTGAAGTCTATTTTTTATTGAGGACAGATTCAAAATCATCACTTACTGCCATTAATAGATGTAATTGCGCAGTGAGATGCTTCCCCAGATGAGCAGAGAGACCACATAAGAAGCTAGCTTTGTGTTGTTAATAGTAAATAAACATTATTTTTTACTTATTCCTGTTCTATCACACCCCCTTTACACTGCTGTACTCCAAGTCAAAGGCCAGGTCAGAAAGAAAGCTTGCCCCAAATGCAAAATGGTGATTTTCTTGGTTTTATGTTAAAGAAGAGAAAACAATCTCGAGTTTTTGAGGAAAAATCTGCAGCAAAATGTAAGTAGGAGGCTTTTTGTACTGCAGGATATGAGTAACTTCTCTTCAAGCAAATAGGAATTATTTATGTGCAAGGTTTTGGGAGGTTTGCATAATTAATAGATGCAATTAGACACTATTATGGAGAATAAATGAAAAGAAAAAGCAGGACACTTTGATACATGCAGGGAATTCAGTTTAATATATTTAATATTTCTTATTCATCTTTTGGAGGCATCTCTGAAAATACTGTGTCTGAAGTGAAATGCAATTATAGGAGCAGAAATCAATGTTTATATTCCCACATGGAGAAACACAGTTCAAAAAAGCTCTCTTACGTTAGTGATCACATGAAAATCAGAGCTGCACCTTAAGGCATCCCAAGAGATGGACACTATTTCTTTCTTCACAGAGGCAGTTATTAAAAACCCTAAATGGGTGAGTTTTGGAGTTTTTGAGTGGTTTAGATATTCAATGTCAGGATTGTCAGACAGCTGAGCCTCTGGAAGAGGATAGAAAATCCAATGTATTTACTGACATGTTCAAAGCAAAGAGACTCCTCTGAAGGCCAAGGGGAATTTTACCAGTTGCAAGATGAATCTAAAAGGACAAAACAATGTTCTTCTTTTACATTCGGCAATTTTTCTGCAGGATGGTATCAGGAGAGGGCTGAGCTGTGCCAAACCTGTGCTGAGAAACCTTTCTGGATCTAGAAGTCATTAGAGGTACACTACAAACATCTGAACAAAGTCTGCAAGGTGCCCTCTGGATCTCACAGCTAATATTTGCACTGTTTCAGATATTTTTGGCCCCTGTTTGCGCTGTGTAATGGAGTATAATGCCAGGGTAGCATAAACTCCAATGTTTTCCTTGGAATTGGTGAGGATTTCACGAGGCCTATGGATTTGCTCTAAATATACAAATATCTCTTCAGACATGTGTGGCTGCAGGGAAATTCAGCCCTTAATGTCTGAGCTCTTCTGCTTTGCAGCCTGTGAGAAATTCCAATCAGCTGAGGGCGTTTGTTTAAGGGTAGCACAACTTGGAATTTGGGTTATTCCATAGAGGTGCTCAGTAGCTGGCCATACTCGAGCCGTTTCTACTTCTGTTATGTCCATAACACAACTCCACTCAGTTTTAATGAAGACAAGGTGTGCTCACGCCAGTCTGATGAGAAAAAGCGAGAGAGAAACAGGAAGGAAGGAAAGAAGAAGGAAGGAAAACCAAGAAAAAAGGAGAGTAAGAAGAAGAAAGAGAAGGATAAAAAGACAATCCCTCCCCTCATCCACCAAGAAGAACGAAGGCCTAACAAAAGTGTTACTCAATGCTGAGCTGTAATATCTTATTTTAGCTTCTGATCTGAAATCCTTTGACGTCAATGAACTTTCTTGGACTTTAATGTGCTCTGGCTCGAGCTTGTCATGTGGATCTCAGTCTTGCTGTCTGTGAATTAACATGAATCCATGGATTAGTTTTCCAGAACAAACAAATAACTGTACAAGGTAAATTAGGCTGGTATTTCAACATTAGCAGGTTACAATAGCCAGGTCCCCAAGCAGATATGGAGGGTGATGGGTCTGAATGGTGCATGATGAAGTAATTTCTCAGCAGTGTGTTTTGGGG
>VXAZ01002903.1:116969-155257 GCA_013399875.1 Gymnorhina tibicen | reverse complement strand
TAACAGAATTTAGGTTAATGGAAAACATGCCTGCCTTGCAAAGTATTTCCACCAGGAATATTGGAGTCTGAGCAAAAAGCTTTCCCTATTCTGAAAAACATGTGGACCTGCAGTAAAGTGCTTTTTTCCCCTTTTGTGTGTCTACCTAAATAACTTGAGTATATCCATGTAGTTAGAATGTGTATATGCAGCAGCTCACATCACATAAATACATTAAAATGGAGACATATCTACCTTATATGTTTATAATAAATACCACTTATTATTCCAGAATAATGATTTCCTGAGCTATGCATACTTGATCTTAAATACTGAAATAAAATCTTAACTGAGAATTTTTGTTTTGCATGCTTTTATCCATACATTGTTCTTACTTTAAAGAAGAATTTTCTGACTCGGCAAAATCATTAAAATCTTTTTAAGATCCCACTGCCACTCAAAGGGAGATTTAGTTTTTACATAGTTTATTTTACGGAAACTGTAGGGGATGCATGTGTTTGTGTGCATAAAAAGAGGATAAAGAATTCTTTTGTTAACCTACTAGGACTAATTTTATATGGTCGATGTTCTGTATTATATTTAAATTTGGAACTACCTATTTTAAACCATTTACTGATTTTGTCTGATCATTGTCCCAAATGTTGCCATTTCACATGGCCAGATCATATTATACTGCAATTTCTAAATTGTGCACACTTAAAGATTCTGCCAAAGTATGCAATTTAGTACACAGAAATTAATGGTTGAGGGAAAATATATCTAACAGTTAGCGTCTTGCATGTCATTTCTATGGATTTTATACTTGAATATGTTGGCAGAAGCAACTAGAGGGAGACCAAAATGACACCTATTGAGTAGGAATGAATTCCAAAGTCTCAGTGTTGTTATTACATGTTATTTTAAACTGAAATAGAGTAGGTTTAGATTAGATATTAGGAAGAAATTCTTCCCTGTGAGGGTGGGGAGGCCTTGGCACAGGGTGCCCAGAGAAGCTGTGGCTGCCCCTGGATCCCTGGCAGTGTCCAAGGCCAGCCTGGACGGGGCTTGGAGCAGCCTGGGACAGTGGAAGATATCCCTGCCCATGGCAGGAGGGCTGGAACAAGACGAGCTTTGTTTTGAGGTTGTTCAGAGCCCCATTCAAATTGTACCCCTTTAAATCCCATCCCTGTTGGACCCATGTAGTTAATCAGTCCCATTAAAAGAGAAAACCAAAATACAACAGTGTTGTTTTAGCCCTGTGTTTGGGGGCAAAAAGTCTGTATCTAGTTCAGGAGAGAATCAGGATTTGCCTATATGCTGGGCACTGTTATTTCTTTTTCCTATCCCTCTTTTTGCACTCTGATCAGAAAAACCATCCTGAAAGGCTGGAGGCCACTAAGGCTCGGCCATAAGCCACATTCCTCTTTCTGTGCATGCATGCAGTTTGAGGCGTATAATTAAAAAAATGATTATATTTTATTCAAACAGAATCTAATCCATGTAGCAGTGTAACAGGGAGCCATCAGAAAAAAAAGAAAAAAAGAAAAAGAAGCTGTGTTCTGAGGTTGAAAGGGAATACGTGGTTGGTGTGTTTAAAACAAAGGCTCATTTTCTCACTGCACACTCCTGCACAAGCGCCAGCGACCACAGCAGAGAACTCCGTGCCCGGGTGATGTAAGAATGCTGATCTGAGCCTGCTCTTCTCATGTTTGCTCCTTATAGAGATCAATCACAGTTGCTCTGTTTCTGTGGCTTCTCTTCAGGGCAGCCTGACTCCTTGCTGAGCTCTGTGACCTGGTGTCACCATCACTGTCACAATGATCTCCTAAAATATTTATGGCCTGGCTCCACTGCCCTTTGAGACACCCTAAATAGGACCAGGGTCTGGCTGCTGGACCCAGGAGCAGAACTGAATCCTGTTGTTTTTATTAAAGTTTCTGATCTTTTTCTTAATTTGCTTAACCAGAGAAACCTAACCCATACTCAGAGCTAATAGAGTAATATATATATATATTTATATTAAAAAATCCCTGTGTATATATGTCTGTGTCTGCAGTTATCATTCAAGTTTCAACGTTGTGCTGGGTTTGGCTGGGGCAGAGTTAATTTTTTTAAATGGGAAGTGAGAAGAACCAAGTGCTGTGTGGTGATGCAAGAAGAGAAGGAGGCAGGGAAGCACCTGGTGTGTACAAGGGACATC
Organism: Gymnorhina tibicen; assembly: GCA_013399875.1. Lineage (NCBI taxonomy): Eukaryota > Metazoa > Chordata > Aves > Passeriformes > Artamidae > Gymnorhina > Gymnorhina tibicen. The sequence continues at coordinate 153,078 of VXAZ01002903.1, read as the reverse complement.
TGTTTTTACTGGGTTTTACACGGTAGGGAGGGGAGGGAGGAACAATTTCACACAGGAAGACAAAGAATTGACAGAGTTTTATCTGGATATGGAGGGAGGATGGAAAAAGAGAGAGAAGCCTAAAGCATGAACAATATCTAAATATGAACATCTGAATTTTTGAATAACTAAAGAATTGATTTTGAATAAATAAAGAAAATGTGGTGGTTTTAGTTTTTTTCCAAATAACTACTTCTGAATAACTAAAGAAAATGTAAAGGGTTTTTTCTGTTGTTCCAAAGTGTCTGAAATATCTGTTTTCTTCGTTGTCTTATCTTGCTCCAAATGAAATGGGCTGTCTTTGAAATCAGATATCTTTATAACCTTTCAAGGTTATAAAACCTGTGTGAAAAGAATAATTTCATATAAAATTAAAAACGATGCTATTAAAAAAGCATTTTCCATTAAAACACTTAATTCAACATATTTGGATTTGTTGCCTTGAAAACTGGATCAAAATTAGAAGCCAGAGTAAAGGGAGGAATTGGAGACTGTGACAGAAAATAAGCGATGGGAGAAATTGGTGAAATGTTGCCCAGCAAGACAACACTACTGAACACTGCAGTGTAGCTGAAGTATGAGTTTGTGTTTACGACAATAAATACAATGCCTGTGGCACAAAATGATTGCTCTTTATACTCTCAGAGAAGACAAAAATAAAACCATCTTACTGGGGAAACAATGGGAAATGAAGTCAGGACCAAATGATTCTTACAGGGCAGTTTCAGAGTGACCTCCCACTTCCACGAGATCAGGCTTTGGCTCACCATGCTACACTTCAGCAACTGAATTTAAAATGATGCTGAGACATGGAGAAAGGGCACAGATTTCTAGATTTTGACCACTAGGCCAAAGTGGTAGGAGAAGGGCCTGAATGGCAGAGGTGAGGGAGAAAAACTTAGCCACAGGACCTGTTATCTCTGCTCTAAAATATGCTTCCATGTACAGATTTATAATAAGGAACTCAGAGGACACAACACCTCTTGGATTCTTCATGGAAACATCATGGATTTTCAGCAGTAATCATTATGTTAATATTTTACATAGGAGAATTCCAAAGTTTTATAGGAGAACTGATCCAGAATGAAATATTGCTTAACTGTAGATTATGTAACCAATTATTACCAGCATAATTCTTTTAAGTGGCAGAGGATTCTTCAGGAATTTCACCTTAGCTGCAAATTAAATCAAAGTGGAACAGCAGCCTTTACCCAGAAGCGAGAGGCACTCTCTTAAAGTAGGATTAAAATCTCCTTTTCACTTCTACTGCCTGCCATTTTATTGACACCAACTTTTGTGCCCAGTGTGCCACTGACACCCTGGTGGGCCACTTCACCTGCCCAGTCTGACTTGTGTGACCACGTGTGCATGTATTTTATTCCCTTTCTGAAGGGTTTCTCTTTCCTTTCCAGATGGTCCAAGCCCCAAGTGGACCAAAGTGCGCTCAGCCGTGTGGCGCAGAGCTTTGGTACCAGTGTTTGTGGCACGTGTGTTAAAGAACTTGCTTTGGGTAAGAGCTGTGATCAGAAAAGAAGATGGGGAAGGGTCAGGACCATTTCACTGTGTTTTGATTTGGGATCATTTTGCCTGGGACAAATTCAGTTAGAGTGCCCCTCTGAGGCCATTGCACATGCTTATGTTGGGTCTGAATTTAGCCTGATTGGCACCAGGCACTTGGCACCAGCAATAGACAGCACTTCTGGGAATCTAATTACAGCAGCAGAATGTCAGAGCTCCCAAAACTGGAACAGCATCTTTCAGGGCAATGACATTGATAGCCCCAAATCTCCTGTTTATCCAGATTATTTATCTATGAGGAAGGAGCAGCATTAGGTACAAGGATGTGTTTATCCCTCATGACAAATATCTGCCTCTTAGGACAGGCCCAGGATGGAACTGGACATTTACAGAAACCTCTGGGACTAAGAAATTTCAGGATAGTTTCTAGGCCCTGCTGGAACAAGTGACAAAGTTCCCCCGGGGTTTGGTGGATCTGGAATGTTCTCAGCTGTTGTCAGGCTGTTTGTGATGTCACTGGAAGCTGCAGACAGAGATGCTGTGTGGGACAGACGAGGCTGTAATGCCTTCTGAGTGGGGAGCATTGGGACAGGAGATGCTTTGGGATGAAAAACAGCAACCTTATTAAATAGGGACTTTCCCTTCTCTGCAGAGGGCAGCTGGCATGGAACTTGTCTGAATTATCCTAGAAATGGGCAAGTACTGGTTTCCTGTCCCAGCCCCACAGAAATTCAAACCCCTCTTTCTTTGCTTTTTGAATAATGTAAACAATGAAGTGATAGATAATAATTTGTATCCTTCCTCCTCTTGCCTCAATTCTTCATTTGAGCAGTCACAAAGTGCCTCTGTTTTGACATGAACAGATTGTTTCTTTCTCTGTTCCTGTCCCTTTTGGTCTGCATTAAAAATGTGTCTTCCTGAAAACAGAAGCCTTTGCTTGCACATTGGCTGTGCTCTCTGTATTTTGGATTGCTCATCCTTTACCCCTGACTTGGCCTATTGGAGATGCAATCAACAAATCACAGTATTTCCAGTCATTTTTCTTGCAGAGCTAATCTGGGAATAGTTCTTCCCAAACAGAATGTCTGGGACCTGCTACTGGGTTCTTTCCCCTCCCTTTTATCACCTTGGTAAACAAATGATAGCGAGGGTAGGAGCAGAAGAGTCCTGCAGCAAAATTGGCTTAAAAATTAGCTGTAGCATTCTCTGCTGAGAGGACCAGTTATAAGAGAGATGCTGAATTTCTTTTTTCTGCAAAATGATTAAAACTGATTAACAAGTGGTTTTTTCTGTGTTTTCCATACAGAACTACATCCAAAATTTGAAATAGATGCTGCTATTCCTCAGCAGTACCTGTTCATTTAGCACAAATTTTCTCATTGAATCCTTTTTTAGTCACCAGTTCTAAAATTGCACAAAAGAATAATTAATGAGAGCACTGACAGCAATCTGTGTTAGATGGAGTCAAGGAGGATAATAAAGACTGTATCTATGGAAAAAAAAAGGCCATTCTGGGAAAAATTGCCAGACTTGACTCATTCTAAGCACAAAAGGTTGGAAAAGATATGAAAATTCAAGTACGGAAAACAAAGAGAGGAAATTACTTTGCAGGACAGTAGCCAGTGAATTATTTAGTTCTTTGTAGGACTGAAATACAAAGCAGCTTTAGTTATGGGACTTGGAGAGGACCGAGGCTTAATTTTCAGACATAACTACCTAAATCCATCAGATGTACTTCAGGCTTTAAACTCCTTTATTTTTAAGCTTTCTGCTTTTTTCCAGATGTCTATAAATCTTTGGGTATTTAATCAAGACATAGCACTGTGACAAGTTATGTTCTGATTAATGTTTTGTTGCTTGCTTTCAAGTTCGGTTTGATATGTGTTCATGGGCTGAAAAAAGGCATCTTTGCATAAATGAGACACAAGCAGATACGTAGAAGAGTGTGAGTGAGGTTTTTGGGGGTTTCTTTCCCCCAGTATTTGAAAGCCAGTGACAATATCCTGACTATTAATGGGATGGAAAAGAAAACGAAGGAAAACAGGAGTATTCTGGGACTCTCGTGCACCTCAAATAGAAATTTGGGGAGGGGGCGGGAGAAAGATAGTTTGAAGATCAGGTCCCTGAAAACAATCAAGATAGAAACAGAGGCCTTGTGGAGGCCATGACATTTTCTGGCCCAGGATAATGTTTGGTGTTCACCATGGAGGTAATTTAACACGGATGATGGTGGGAGGATTATTTGGTGTCTTCAGCTGGACAAGTTGGGGCAGATGCTCAGGGAGAAGGAACAAAACTGAATCCCAGGTTATGCTCCAGCTGGGAAAGCACAAAAGAAATCGAGAGAGAGCAGTCAGGTTCTTGGCTCATGGTTTAGTTAGAATATTTTGCTGCTACTGGCAGCTCTGCTGGCTTTTCTCTGAATCCAGCCGTCTCCTAGAGCTGCAAAATGGCTCGTGACACTATTCAACATCATTTGGGCCCACAGGTAAAACCCCTCTGCTGCCTGCCTGCCATGGGCAGCGGGGAATGATGACTGATAGCACCACGAGGGTGTTTTTCTTACGCTCTACTTAATATTTGCTTCTCCTGTAATTTCAGCTCCTTCCTTCAGGATTTTACCTTTAGTCTGTGTCATTTTTAGTTGATTATGAATAAAGGGGCAAATATCTACCCATCCCTCAGAAGCCCTGCTGTATTTTCCAAAACAGAGTCAGGGGATGTGACATTTTCATTCCTGCAAGTCAGGGTTTATTGACGCCGCAGGTAATTATTAATTAGGTGTTTTCAATGCAAAATACACACCAAACCTCCAGTGCTGGAATTGGCACCTAGAAAAGTATGATTGTGATTTTACAAAAATACTGAAGAAGCTCAGAGATGTTCTGGTTCATGACCGGGTTAGAACCTAGAAACAGGTGATATGAATTGAGTGGACTGAGAATGGTTATCCGTAAACATAACAATGTTTCTATTCTAGCCTGGAAAAATAAACTGAAATTATATATATATGTATAAAACTACTGCACCCCTTCATGCTAAGATGATTTTCCTTCAACGAGATCTCTACTGCTCCATTTCGTGGGGGACAAATTTGATAAATCTGTAACTATGCAAACTTGCCAGGCTCTGTATAGGCACCAGGAGGAAGCAGCAGTACTTTGCAAATGCAAACTGGATCTGTCAATGCCAGTTTAGCTTTCCTTCAGCTCTTGAGAAGTTTGCTAACAGGCTGCTGATTAATGTGATGTACATTTAATTATTGAATTCCTATTTCTAATCCTTGCAATAATTAATATTAACTACTGTACTGTTGACAAGGAGAGTGATTTATTGTCGGAGTGTGATGGTTTGGCTGAGTTTGGCATTAGGCTGCGGGAGTTAGGGAACACCTGAATTTCATCCTGCTCCGTGAATCATTTGGTCTTAGGCTTGGCTGGCCTTTGGCTTACTCCCCAAAATAGAACTGCCAGCTGTGAGAAGCAGTGGCAGACTGATCCCAGCAGAGGATTGCTGGGCAGCTCCTGCACTCTCCTTTGCTTGGGGCTGTTGTCTCCTTGCTGGAGTGGTTCCCCCAGGAAAGGACCTCTTTGCTGTACCAGTCTGTGAGCCCATCAAAAGGGACAGAGAACATCTGACCCTCCCAGGGGATCTTGCTGCACGAGGGGCTCACTGTATCCTTCAATAAAAGACGTGCAGGCCCGAAGGGCTCTTTTGTTCCTTGGATACCTGGACAGAGTCCATAGGGATGAATTTAGAGCACCATGCTACTGTCGTAATCACTGCAGTTTTTTGACACACGAGCTGCTGGGACAGTTCATCTTGGGAAAGCTCTGGCTTGGTTAGAAGTGGGACACAGTATGTGAAAGAGCCACCTCCTTGGCATTTTTTGCCAGGCTGGATAAATTGTATATATATTTCTCATTTTCACCTGCCTTTTTATTCAAAAACATGTCAAGTTCTTTTAAGACAAGGAGATCATGGAGCTGGTGCAATGGTGGGCACGTTTCTGAGGCACCTTGCAGGCTGCCAGGTGGCCTTAAAAGGGGACATGCAAACCTTCCTGGGAACAGGGGGTAGAGAGTGATGCAAATCAGAAATCTGATGATCTTCTACCTGGAAGCAAAACACCTGCAATGGGGCAGCAAAAGCTGTGTATAAAGCCTTATAATTTCTATTCCATTTCCCATAGCCACTTTGAATCTCCTCTGTTTAAAAAGTTAAGTATTCCAGTCTTCTTGGCTATTTTGAGTTTTAGAGTGTTTTGGTTGTCTTTGAGGAGCTCGTTATAAAAGCAAGGTCTAAGCACATCCATCACAAGGTTATGGCTGAGTCCCTGGGCCATTACCTCACGCCTCTTCCCTTAAAGGAGTCATCCAAAGGGAGACCTTTGAAGGTGCAGATGTCCTTTGAGATCCTGGCTCTCACTAGTGCTCTGTGGATTGAAAATCTGCCTCTTGTATCTGAAAGAACGACCTGAAAAATGTCTGCTTGTGTGGCGGTGCCTCGTGCTGAGCCAATGGCCTGGCACTGACATTTAGTGCCCTTTTAACACAATATTTCAGCCTTCATTTCTATGGCAGTGGCTGCAGAACCTCTGCAGCTGAAAGCCCAAGGAGTTTCCTGGCTGTGAAGATAAACTCTGTGTATGACACACAGTTTGGAAGTGGGAACCCTCCAGTCACAGGTCTTGTTTGTTCAATCTGACTTGAATTCAGTCCCATTGACTCCACAGTTTCCCAATGCTGTGGTACCTCTGCTTTGCAAAAATTTAAGGGAATTTCTGTCTTGGGTGTGAGATGGGGATTTTCAGTGTCATTTTGCAGGAGAGGAACTGAAGCACTGGAAGACCTGTTCAAGCATTTACAAAATCTACTGCCAGGATAAAACTGAATTTAATTATCCCTGTCCAGTGCCTACTTAATTTTCCCTTCTATGAGTGTGCCTGCTTGATTAAAAAAGCCAGCATTTTGTTGTTGATATCTTTTTCATTAAGGATAGATTTACTTTAATAACTGACAGGTTTTGATTTTTATTATTTCAATGCTTTATGTCAAATAGACACCTGCATAAACGTACTCTCCAATACAGCAGACGGACACAGATAAATATGGGGGGTCTCACCTGAGTGGGGCAGAGGGGCAGAATCCCCCCTCCCCTGCTGCCCATGGGGTTTTGGATGCAGCCCAGCACAGGGCGGGTCCTGGGCTGGCTCAGAACCACCAGCTCTCACCCACCAGCACCTCTAAATCCTTCACCCCTGGGCTGCTCTGGATCTGTTCATCCCCAGCCTGGGGATTGCCCCAACCCAGGTGCAGCACCTTGCACTTACTAAGACATCCTGCTCTGCTGAATGGATGTCTTTGTCCCCGTTTTACACACCTCTGGAGATAAAACATGAGCTGACAACACCTGCTTTACATGCTGGGCTTCGGGCACTGCTATCGGCTGCCTGTTTCATTTGGAGGCAGAGTTACACAAATTTTTCCATTTAATGGACTTCCATGACCTTTTAACTGAAATTCCCTTTGAACTGGGGTTCCTGTCCTCTCCAGTGCTGCTGTCCAGGTCCCTGCCAAGGAACTGGACAGGGTTTCTTGCTCTCTAGTGCCCTTAGTTTCTGTGTCTGGAACTAATGGTCACGAATTTGTCCAACCCCTCTTTGAACCTGCTGATATAATTTGGTTTCCTGAGGCAGTAATTCCCAGAGGTTCACTATGTGCCGTGTAAAGCAGTTTTAAAAATCTATTTAAATATCCTACTGGATTTGTCAGGGGAATTCTACTTTGTTGGATTTGGTTCATAATCTTTGGGTTCAATCCCATGTGTCTCTCTGCCTGGCAAACTGGAACAGCTCTTGAGGTGGAATATTTGATCTGATTGTTTAAATCTGAAAGGATCTAAAAGACAATAACTTGTCTTCCTTCCCTCTTGAGCTATGTCTCAAAATATCTGCTGTGCATTTCAGTGCCTGATAAGCATGGAAAGAAGCAGAAATGTATTTAAAAGAGGGATCTCACTCTTTGTTGCTTCTGTTTGTGATAATAGATATTGATTCTGAAATCCCAGCAGAAAAAGGGATTTTTATCTGAAAATCATCCAGACAGGTGGGGATGTGAACAAGTGAGAGACTTGATTTCATTGCATTGAGTTGTGGTTAGAAAATAGTAATATAATGGTAGAATATGACTGTACAGAGAAAAAACTTACACATTTTAAGTGTCTCAGAGCTATCTATGATTTTCCTTTTCCAGTGTCATAATTCACCCATGACTTACATACATGCTACCAGCAACTCTGGAAAAGTCTTTTTATGCTGTTTAAAGCCTTTTTATATTGTTTTGAGAGCAAAAGATTAGGAAAACACAAATTAATGGATCAAGTGAGATACTTAGCTACAATGTGAATATCCTGTGTAAATAAAAATCTGAGTGTAATTGACACTGTTTTGCCAGCTCCACATTTGGATGTCCAGGATGGCTATTTCAAGAATATATTTACATTTTCACTCCATTTTCCATGGTTACTGAAGCTTAAAGCTAAAATACTATTAGCATCATCTAGGAAAAGAGTTAAGGTTATTTAAAATTAATCAAATGTAACAAGTTTTTTGGCAAATAACCAAGACATTAGATTTTTTTTTTTTTTTTTTTTTTTTTTTTGTCAAACTGAGGCTCAGTTTTGGAAGACAATTAGAAGAATTTGGACTTTCTACCAGCAATCATCTGAATTCACTGACTCTTGCAGGAATTCAAGTAGAAAAATATAAGGAAGCCAAACATTTTATTTACACAAGCTAAATTTCAAAATAGACGACCTTCATTTTCAGCTCTGCGAGCCAGGTTCTTCACTCAGTCTCAAGTTTCTTAAAATAATTTGGGCTCTTGCCTCTGAGATTTTGAGGGCTGTAGCCCAGCAGCTGCGTTGTTTTCGCAAAGAAAACTGTGCAGAGAGTGCCCTGTGCAGTGTCAGTCAAACCGAGGCAGAGTTTGGATGCTGCGGCTCTTGGAGGCAGGCTGGAGGTGACCTGTTCCAAGGAACTTGTAGCAGCGCAGCCTCAGGAATGAAGCAATCATCCAGGCTCTGAGTGTGGGTGAAATGTGAGGAATTGCTCCTTGGACCCCGTCCAGAGCCCCAGCCAGCACCACTGTAATTTGTAATTTGTGAGGGCTGTGAGTTCTAGAAGGGGCAACACATCATGTGCCCCGCGTGTTCTTTGTGTTTAAAGAAGCTGGGGGCTGCACGGGCGTTTTCTGTGGATGAAATCAGTGTGATTTGGTTTCTAAAGAAATAAATTCCCCTGAACTCTTTGCTTTGCTCTTTGTCCTCTGTTAATGCGAGCGAGCTTAAGGCGGGTGAAATAACCTGTTTGATAAATGTGTCAAACTACTGTAAGAGGAAGCAAAAAACCCCCAAAATCCTGCACTGGCTGGATCTGTGAGGTAATTAAGAGCACTTGTTGGCGGGTAAATCAGATATTAGTCCCACAGTTCTGCACGTGGGAGCTTAATTCCTGCGCCGTCACAGGCACTGTCTGTGGGTGGTTTCAGAATATCCCAGTGGGGTACGAGGCCCTTTACAGAAAGGTTTGACAAGTGTGTCTAGAAAAGTACTGAAATACCTCCAACAAGAGGATTTCTACTTTCTTTGCCTCCAGACTTGAAGGGAGTGTATTTGGAGAGTGACAGCAGCAGGGAGTCAGTGGGAAGGTTTGAGGAACAAGCTGGCAGCACCACAGGGAGTTGCCTGGGGCTGGGGTTGTACCTGCTGAGGAGTATTTTCCTCTAAAATTTGCTCAGGAATGGGACTTTCTGCTGCAAGGTCTTGGGTTGCTGGCAAAGAGCATCATGAGAGGCTGATATAAACAGCCACGAGACAGGGTAGGCTGCTGCCTCAATGCTACCCCCATTTTGTGTTAACCAGATTTTGTAGCCACAGCAGCAGACAATGCTTTTGGATGTTGCTAACATGGTAAATATAAACATTGTGTGGCCATGTCTAGAATGGTGTTTTTCCACAGAGCAGCAGGAGCTCATGCTGAACACATGTCATGTTTACAGAAGTTTCCGTGATTTATCATCCAAAAGACACAAAGAGCTCATGGAAAGGAAAATTGCGGCTAAGCATCACCCAGTGATGAAAATTACCACCTCTCTGTAGGATTAAGCAAAGGAGGAAGGGAAAGCATAAAAATCAAAAGAAATGTATCTAGTCTCATAAGGATTTATGCAAACAGATTGTGCATGTCTCCCATGAAATCATAGTCTTGTCACAGTGAGGACTCAGCAGCAAAGTGAAAGCAACCCCGTAGTTGTTTGAGCAGGAGGGGCTGTTCTGGGGTTCCAGAAAAGTTCCCTGACCATGCACATGATCTGGTCTGTTTCTTGGGAGGTGTGTGCTATGGTAGCGTGTTACAGTATTAATTAAAATGGAATGGAAGTAAAGGAATGCTTCCCAATGTCCAGTGTGAACCTGCACTGGCACAGCTTTGAACCATTCCCATGTTCCCACCACTGGATCCCAGGGAGGGGAGCCCAGAACCTCCCTCTTCACTTCCCCACCCCAGGAACTTGGACAGTTCTGCCTTTCTAATGGACATAGAGCCTGCTGCAGGATGGCTGCTTGACTCTGCAGTTCTTTGTGTGCTGTTTAAACTCATTTAAAACTTCCTTCCAGTGGAATCTGGTACACTGGGAATCATGCTGCTGATGGCATTATCTTTACTTCCAGTTGCACCTCATGCCAGAGCAAATCACTGGCCAAATGTCCTCATTCCCAGCAAAGAACCAGTAGGTTTTGTCATCCTCTTCCATCTGCACACCTCAGCTACAACATGACTTTCCCAAAAAATTATTTCCTGCTGGCACTTCTCTGTGTTTCTCTGTTCTCCATCTCTCCTCCAGCCTGGCGACGCTTGAGAATATTTGTTCCAGCCCCAAGGTAAAGATAGCAAATTTTTTGAGTGCTAACAAATCAGGCTTCACATTTCTCCTACTGACAGAGAGTTTATATTATCCAATTGTCCTGGGGGTGTTTCATTTCAGTATCAGACAATGTTTACCTGATGCATGTAATTACTTTCCTGCATGTAAAAACAAGAACTAAATTTAAACACAGGCTGTGTACCCATTTTCTGAAAGCTTTTTTTAATCAGTAGTTAATGAAACAACCTGTCATCAGCAAGCTGTGCTGCTGAAATTACATGAAAAGCAAAGCCATGAGTGAGTTTGTTTGTAGGCTTTCACCTAAGTTTGGAGCTGGTGATGATTTGTTGTTTTTTCTGCAGTTTAACCTTGTTTGGTCTAGCTGGAGATGTGGCAGTGGTGATGTCAGTATTTGCCAAGAGCTATACTTTTACAGGAAACAGTAATGGACATAATTCAAGACTTTGACAAGATTTCACGCAGCATAGCAGGGCAATCCAGCACAAATTCATCATCATTCCATGCCCATTTTGGGTGATGTGCTCATAAAGTCGCACATGTGGCCCATGTGTGGCTGAATGAAACTATTCAGGCCCTGCTTTGCCTGAAACGCTGGAATGCTGTGACAAATGCCTATTAAAATGCTTTGCTGCTAATGTGGATTTAGAGACATTAAAACATCAGCACTGTGTGATACAGCATAGCTTGAGGTCCCAAGAAATCAGAAAGAACAGATTCAAGTACCATCATTTTCACAATATTCTTTCGTTCCCTGTGCTGTTGTGTGCCCTCTGAGCTTTCTCACTGTCTTTGTTTTCTTCCTGTCAGGGACTTCCTTGGCAAACTGCCAGCAGATGCGTACCTGTCCAAAAGAAAACATTTTTCATTTTATTTCCCTCCCACTTGGTCTTTTACATTGCTTGTCACCTGTGAGGGTGGTTTGTTGTCGTTGTTTTTGTGGGTGTGTGTTTGCAGTGTTTGGTTTTGGTTTTGGTTTTTGTGGCAACTGAACTTGAATTATCGAGATCAGTGGTCTTCCCTTTTCAGATTGCTGGGTAATATCCTCTAGCTTCTGGTCAGCAGGAGACATCATTAGAGAGTCACAAGCCTAAAATCTATCATAAATTCATAGAATTGCTTACGTTGGAAGGGAAATGAAACTCATCCAGTGCCAGCCCTGCCATGGGCAGGGACATCTTCCACTGTCCCAGGTTGCTCAGAGCACCATCCAACCTGGCCTGGGACATTTCCAGGGATGGGGCAGCCACAGCTTCTCTGGGCACCCTGTGCCAGGGCCTCCTCACCCTCACAGGGAAGAATTTTTTCCCAATATCCCATTTAATGGTGCCCTCTTTCAGCTTGAAGACACTCTCCCTTGTCCTGTCCCTCCAGTTACTTGCAAATAGTCTCTCTCCATCTGTCTTTAGGTACCGGAAGCCTTNTCAGATTGCTGGGTAATATCCTCTAGCTTCTGGTCAGCAGGAGACATCATTAGAGAGTCACAAGCCTAAAATCTATCATAAATTCATAGAATTGCTTACGTTGGAAGGGAAATGAAACTCATCCAGTGCCAGCCCTGCCATGGGCAGGGACATCTTCCACTGTCCCAGGTTGCTCAGAGCACCATCCAACCTGGCCTGGGACATTTCCAGGGATGGGGCAGCCACAGCTTCTCTGGGCACCCTGTGCCAGGGCCTCCTCACCCTCACAGGGAAGAATTTTTTCCCAATATCCCATGTAATGGTGCCCTCTTTCAGCTCGAAGACACTCTCCCTTGTCCTGTCCCTCCAGTTACTTGCAAATAGTCTCTCTCCATCTGTCTTTAGATACTGGAAGCCTTTTCTCTCCAGGCTGAACAATCCCAGCTCTCCCAGCCTTTCCTCCCAGCAGAGCTGCTCCATCCCTCTGATCCCTTGGTGCCTCCTCTGGGCTCTCTCCAGCAGCTCCAGGTCCTTCCTGTGCTGGGCCCCAGGGCTGGGGCAGCTCTGCAGGTGGGCTCTCACCTGAGCACAGGGGCAGAGGGCCAGAATCCCCCCTTTCCTGCTGCCCACGGGGCTTGGGATGCAGCCCAGGGGGGTTTCTGGGCTCCCAGAGCTCATGGCTGGGCCAGGTCCATACGACAAAAAGCATCCCCTCCAATTCCAAAGGCTCCTCTACTTCACACATTTCCTCTTGCTGCTGTTTTTACGCTCTTTATGACAGTGCCATAGGAAAGGGCTTGCTGCGAATGGAACCATATTTTTTTTATTTTACATGGTAAATCCTCATCACTTGCATTGAAACCGAGTTGCTGAAGCTTTGTAAGGATGACCTTGCAACCAGAACATTTTGCTGACGGTGATTTTTTTAGGCAACCAAATTTGCTAAATGTACAAAATGCAGGCCAATCACTCTTCAAAAGTCTTGACCTACTTTCCCCTTGAACCCATTCCAAAATAATAATAATAAAAAATAACCATGGAGAGAGCAGATTACACAGCTCTATAATTTCACCGATGGGAATGTGAATGCCATTAAAGCAAAAGTGCTTCCTGCTGGCAGACCAACTCTGTATTTGTGTGGTTGTAACTCCTCAATACTCATTGAGATTTTGGGAGAGAGACAAGGCCAGGGAAGGACACTCATGCTGACTTAAACATGGCCTTTTCTACTCAGTGGGCCCTTTTACTGAATTTCTCTTAATTTGTCTGTGTAAAAATGCACAGTATGGAATCTAGAGGTTTTGGGGTTTTTAAAGAAGAATCCACTTTTCATTTTCACATGGTTTAAGCTAGGTTTGAAAAGCCTTTTTCTCATAAGAGTTTGTAATTTTAATTCATTAGTGAGTCATTGCTGCTTAATTTGTATATTTTCACACAGATGTCTTCCTGGATATTCTGATTTTTGACACTTTAAAATAAAAAGTAATGACATAATTCTTGTGGGCTTCTCCCTTTTTCTGCCTTTTCGATCTTCAAGTATTTCCTTATCTTTGGGGAAGGGGGGAGAGGGAATGTGCTCTTGTGCTCAAAGGTGTGTTTAAAAAGCAGGTCTGGAGCCTTGCGTTTTTCAAGTCCCATGTGAGATAGAGACGGGCTGATTCTGTCAGTTCTGAAAGTATTTACGAACCCTGCTTTACTGGCAAAGGTATTAATGAGCTTTAAAAAGGGGCGAGGGAGTTGACAGGAAGAATTAATCCCTCCCAATCCAAAACAAAACTCCAGAACTGCATTTCCTTCCTCCCAGCATCATACAAATTGTACGGTTCCAGTGTTCCACCCTTGCTTTAACCACCCCCAACTCCTCAGGAGAGCTATTCTGTCATTTCCAGTAGGAAGATTTGCATAAACCAGTTCCTTTTCATTATTAGATTCAGGAAATCAGCATTATAATCTGATGCTGGTTTGCTTTTCTCCTGGAAGTTGTTAAACTGAGTCATCTGGCAAAGTCTAATCCCATTTCTAACCATATACGGCCATGTGTGGGACAGAAAATGAGGCTCTGTGTTTCTGTGTTGGTGTATTTGACAAATTCAACAGCCAGATTCTTTCTAGGATTTTAATTTTGCAAAGCACTTAGGCACTGAAAAGTAATTGCACACTGTCTCAGTAGGCTCTGTGTGAGCTAGGAATTGTCCTATAAGCATGGTGATGTGAACAGGAGTTCAAAAGGGTTTAAAAAGTAATTTCTGGAAGGAAGGTATGTGATGTAGTGTGGTAGTTCTCCCCCTGAATCTGTTTTCCACAGGTTGCATCTCCCTCCAGTCAACAAGTAGCTCTGCTGACCTGACCCCAAAAGAATTCCCTACTCAGCACAAAGAGTCAGTTTTGCCTTTTGATATCATAAATCCTGGTTATGAATTGAAGAAATGCCTCCTGCCAGCTTCAGAGGGCAGTCTGCGCAAAGCAAGCCCACATCCTGCTGGACCTCTTCTTCTCTCTTTCTCTTGTCTTGAATCAGAGAATCACAGAATGGTTTGGGTTGGAAAGGACCTTAAAGATCATCCAGTCCCACCTTCCACCATCCCAGCTTGCTCAGAGCACCATCCACTCTGGATTTAAACACTTCCAGGGATCCAGGGGCAGCCACAGCTTCTCTGGGCACCCTGTGCCAGGGCCTCCCCACCCTCACGGGGAGGAATTTCCTGCTACCATCTCACCTAAACCTACTCTTATCATTTCTTAAGCCATTCCCCCTTGTCCTGTCCCTTGCAGAAAGTCCCTCTTCATCTTTCTTGTAAGCTCATGATATTCAAAAATTCCTGGCAGTCAGGTGAAGCCCCAGGTGACGGGAAACAGGGAAACATCTTTAAAAAGGGCGGAAAGGAGGAGACCCCAGGAACTACTGAGCTGTCAGCCTCAGCTTTGTGCCTGGGAAGATCACGGAGCAGATCCTCCTTGGAACAGAAGCCTCAGTTTAAGCACGTTAGTGACAAGCCTCTGTCACAGAAAAACTCTGATCTTGGCCAAATAATGTAGATTGGGAGATCTCTGTCAAGGCCATACAACCCAAAGCTCCTCCCTCCCCTGGGGCTCGCTCATCCCTCAGACTGTCCCTCGTGCAGCCACCCCCTGTCCCCAGCCCCAGTGCAGGCAGAGCAGTGAGGCCGCGGGGCTGGCGCCTGCTCCTGGGGTGCAGGGAAGCCAAGGGTGGTTAAACTGTCTGCATCCCGAGCCAAAAGGCAGGAAATGATGAAATTCCAAGTGGGAACAAAGTCCCTGTGACATCCTTGCTTCTTGCACAGCTTGATAGAGCCCCGTGATGTTACTGGCGTGCAGGGAAACCACTCTTCCCAATTTGTAAGTGCTTTATTCCTACCCCAGTGAGTCCTGACAGCTTGGGAAAGCAATGAGGCAACCCTAAACTAAGGTTTGGCACAAAAACATCACTGAGCAGCGGGGTAGGAGTGGACGGGCTGTTATTTTTCGTTGTTCCAAGATGTTTAAACAAGGTTTGTAGTAGAAAACTTGTTACGGTAAAGCACCATGGTGATAAATCTCAGAAAAATCTCCCAGTTGCTGTGAGCCAAAGCCAAACTATGGATGTCTGGCTGACCCTTTAGACCTAAGGGCCTACAGCTTGTCCTGCGGAGTCACTTTTCAAATGGAGGGATATTCTCTGGGGAAGGGAATGCCTGGTGCTCTGTAGGGTATCAGATAGCTGCTGTCTTGATCTCTTAAATCCTTGTTTAACAGACAGGAGTCAGGTGAATTACTGATCCCTGTGCTCAGCGCCGAAGTTCTCATCCTGCTTTTGGCATTCTGTTCTTCTCCCAGCACCACGGAGCAGGATGTGGACAATGAACATGCAGAAAGGGGTGCTCTGGGTTTCAATTAGGTTTTGATTAGCTTCTCTATGGTGCTTGGTTTCAGCATTCAAAGCCATGACAAAAATGACACGATCACGTTTGTCTCCATCCTCTGAAACTGGTTTGGTGTTTTAAAAACTCCGCTGAGGCAACTAGGCCAGAGAGCAGGCTGAAAGTGCAACAACGACCCACATTTGGGGGAGAGATGGGAAGTAATGTGCTGATGTGGAATAGTCTTTAAAAACCCCAACTCACCGTGTTTATAAAATCTTGTAAGTACTTAAATGCTTAGAACAGGACACATATTTTTCATCATCCTAACAAGGTCAGACTTTCCTCTCATTTGCCTCAGTAAACCAGAAGTGTTTAGTCCATGTAAATAAAAGGTGATCTGTGGGGAATTTTCCAGTGCTGACCTGGCATCATCTCTACAATGTTTTTCACACTGTAATAGGGTTTGCTGTTGAGGCACTGAAGTGTTGAGGTGTCGGTGCACAAGTTGTATTTAAACACCACCTAAAACAAACCCAGAAAACCTCCTTTCCATGAATTACCTATGAGGGGATAACATTTTGTCAGCGATTCTTCCATTTAGATGCCCTATACCTTTAAGAAGCAAGCTTAATGATTTCCAGCTCGTGAGACAGAATTCCAGAATTTTCTCTTTTATTTAAATGAAAAAATTCTCATGAGAACAAAAAAAGAGCTCTACCTGTGAGATACAATTCCCATATTCTGCCTTCTAAATGTCACTTTCTTCTTGTAATGGATTTGGTAGGAAACTCTACCCTTTCCTTTGAGTGACTCATGAAGTAATGTCCTTACAGATTAGAAACATGATTTGAGCAACGTACTTATGGCATTAAGTAAGGTTTTGCCCGTTCTGTCACGTTTATCCCGGTGGAAACCTAGCACTACATCACTCGTGCACACAATATTAGTGTGTTTAGGTCTTTAGTGCAGAAAATCTTGCTGAAATTCACGTGTGGATGTACTTTTCCTTCATGTTAACAACGTGCTTTTTCATGTCAAAACTTTGAATTCCTTCACCTGTAAATGTCATTGCTTAAAACTGAGGGTGAGAAGCACCTTATTAATGCCTCATTTGTATCTGTCAAAGATGTCCAAATGACATACAAGTGCACATTTATTTTAATACTAAAAAAGCTCTTACCTGGCTGATCTGGAATTCAATATTCATAATATTTGCAGAGTTGGACAAGATTCCTAATAAGCTTGGTGAATAAAGAGCTCTACCATTGGACAGAAGTATGAATGTCCCATTTGTTTCTGCTTTGCATACTCTGTTTTTTCTTTTAAGCCATAAAGGGACCATTTAAGTGGTATTTTATTTCAGAGGAATGTTTCATATTTTGGGCTTCTGGTGCCCTGCCAATGTCAGAGAGGAGGGATGAAGTCACAGGCCTGATGCCTGTAGGAATGACAGCCTGCTTGGATGTGAAGTCATCATTTTCACATATGGATTCTGTTTGCTCATGCCAAGGGTATGGGACATGTTGAGGAGATACGGCCGCTGCAGGAAGGTTGGGAACATCCAACTCTGGCTAACTTATGTGGCAATTTCCCTTCATAACTGCGAGATACTGAAATAATTAATGGCTCAAACATTGTTAAAATCACCAAAGGACTTGGCACATGGTAGAAAACTGTGGAAAGAAACAACATAAATGATCAAAGACCCCCAAAGCAGCCCCCAGACTCATTCCTAAGGCCTTTCACCAGAGGACTGATCCAAAGTGTTGCAGCAGATCCAGAATCTGCTGCAGAAGACAGGGTAAAACTCCTCAGAAGAGCCTTGAGTCAAGTTAGAAGTCTCAGACTTGCTCTTGAGACTTGGCCCACAGAAGTTTCTCTGCTCTCTCATGTAGGCAAATATATGGACGCTGCTTTTGGAATTAACTCCTTTCAGCAGAGCCTGTTACTTTCAGAAGGGGAAAGGAAATCAAAACAAAAAGCGTAATAGAAAAGTTCATCAGGTCAAGAATGGGTGGGCATTTTTGGTGTATGGAAGGGTTCCCTGTCCTCTGGAAGACACAAAATTCTGCTCTGTTCTGTTCCTTTCTCCACACGGGGTTTGTCTTTCAGCCCTTCAGCTAAGAATCCCATTCCCCCCCAACCCTGGTGCCTTCACGCCCTGTGCCAAACAAGTGCAATCCCCACATACCCTGCTGTTAATACCTGTAATTGGTTTTGTGTCTCAAAGGAGCTCTGGAAAGGAGCAAAGGGAAGCCCCGCCGCTGCCTTAAGGGACACCAACATGACCCTGTAAGGTTAAAAGTGGATCCATGGCAATCCCAACCCCAAAGACTTCAAAGGAGCAGACTTCAAACAAAATGCTGAACTGTTTCAATTGACATTCTCGTGGGGTTTGTTGGCTTTTTTTTTCCCTATTGTAGCAATACCCAAAGAGGGAACTTTATCTTTCCTGGAATCTTTAGCAAAGTGAAATTTCAGAGTTCCTTGGCACAATGCAGCTCCCGAATGTCGGATGGCACTTGAGAGGCTCTGGGGACACACCTGGCACCAGCTGCCAGGTGAGAAGGGTCTCCGGGAGGCCTTATCTCACATCTGCCACCCTCTTGGCCACATCTCAGATCCTCTGGACATCTCAGATGACACCTGGTGCCTCTGTCAGGGAAGCTGAGCTGAGCTAATTGTTTATGTTAATAGATACAAACCTCAATTAACGTCTTCCCTGATTACACATGGAATAATTTGAGTTTGGATTTGAGCTTGTGCAATAAAGTCATCTTCAGAATCAATACACAGTTGTTTCCTTAATGCTTTTAGCAGCCGATTTTTTAGAATGTGTAATTCTAAATCTCTTCATTGATAGATTTATCTTTTTTACCTATTTACCTTTTCAGATTTGCCACAAACCGTGAGTTACTTACGTGATTTGTTTACAGGTCTGAAATGCACAAATAGCCAAAGTTTTGACTGGCTCACTTGAGTACATTTATTTATGTCCTTGTCTAATATTAACCTGGAATGTCTATATGTAAGCATATGTAAACAGCTCTTCTTTTCAACGCAAACATAGTATTTTTTCTGCATAAAATACTTCTTTTTTTAAAAGGTTCAAAGTGACAGAAGCCAAAATGATGACACCAAAATGCTTTTACTTACAGAGCCATCCAGTGCAAGCACTGACAGGAGAAAGACAATTATGAGGCCTAAATTTACTTTTTTTCCTGGATTAATGATTGAAGTAAATATTTGACTTTTTGAAAGTTAACAACATTATGATCATTGGTGTTGTAATTTGCTGTTCCTGGCCTTTAAAAAAGAGCTGGCACCCCTATCCACCACACTATACAACTTATTCCCCCGAAAAGGCACGGATGGGTTTGAATAATATAATTAATACATATAATGTAGGAATTCCATGGAATCTGCTTAAATAGGTATATCTACCTATTTTAACTACTTTCCAGCAGTGGATTTGTATTGAGCAGCTGTTTCTGTGCTCTTCAAGCAAGGTTGAAGGAATGTAAGAGGGGTTTTTCAATTGCTACAGCTGCTCCCTGGAGAAAAGCAGCCATTTGGGGTTTGGGTTTTTTTTCAGATTATAATTGCCTACAGAGACAGGGTGAAATACTGATAATGCTGAGATACTGCTAAATTAATAACCTAGCATCAAGGAGAATCCTGGCAAGTTGAGAGGAAATCTTTGACAGCTCACAAGAACTACTCTGTGTTCAGCATTAGGTCTGGAAAAGCAAAAGGGCAGGAAATTGCATTACAAGCAAATTAGCGCAGTTCAGTGGTGAAAGCAGATCCACCTGTGATTTGTTAATTGTTAATTGTTAATTGTTCTGCTCTGAGGAGGACAGCTTTGAACTTCTTCCTTAAAGCACAAAAGAATTGCTATTAAGAAGTGTTAAAGAGCTGCTGTGTGGATGCAAGTTTTTCTTGGGAATTATTTGGTAGATTGGATGGCCAAATTTCTCAGTGGGTGTGTAACCGAAAGGAGAATTTGGATAAATATTTAACTTCAGTTTCTTAATATGAAAACATTAATGTGAATAACATTACAAAATATCTTACAGTTTAAAATCAGCCAGGGGAGATATTCTGTGAGTTTGAAATCACAAACATGTTGAGGCATTAATACTGACTAAAATCGACTCATACTTTCATTTCACTTAATTCCAGATTCCTGTTTTCAAAGCTGGAGGACTTGAATCAGTGTAATGAGAAAAATTAGTAATCCTTTGGAGAACAACTTTTTCCTACCACAGCAACACAAATTTTGCCTGAAGCAAAAGAATTTGCCTGAAATCACGTGCCTCTGACCTGCTGAATTCCTTTATTTGGGAAATAAATACTGAATGTATTTTCAGTGAAGTCAAAATGCTTAAATTTTTATTTGCTTAAACTTGAGATCAAGAAGGAAAGAAATACTTCCTGCAAAAGAAAAGATTTGATCTGAAAACATCTCCCTCCATTTCTAGCCTCAGGACACCTTCACATCTTTCACTGATATAAATTTTTTTCATATTAATACTAACTTTTTTTGGGGGGGGTGTGTGTTAAAATTCTGGCAGCAAGTACAGACTGCTCCTTAGCTGTTTGGCTGAAGTAACCTTGTTACTTTGGAAGACAAAAAAAAAGGAGATTCTAAAGCCTTACCTTGTGGCTTTTCTTTTTAAAAGTCGTATGTTTCTTACAAGTCATTTCTCTCACCATGGCAAGCCTTTTGAGCACTGATTGTTTGTTTGCTTGGCTCCATTTTTGGGTTGAATCACCAGCGAAGGTATCAGAAAAAGCAGGTTTAATATAAACGTGAAAGTGTGACAAAGTTTGTTGGCAAGGTTCACTCTACCACTTAAAAGGTGGTTAAAGCACAGAGAGGAAAGCGAACTAAAATCTAAAATCAATCAATCTAAACCCCAAATCATCCCCAAAATTATCTGTGTGGAGGCTGTTCAGGGAAAAGGGTGAGGATAGGAAAGGGTAAGGATAAAAAGGAAAAAGGGAGATGTTACAGTTCAGTCACAAGATGCAGAATGGACCCCTTTGCCAAACTGAGCCCTGGACTTGAAAAATGGTTTGGGCTTAAAGGTTTAGCATCACTTAATTGATAGCTTAAGTTAATTTAACAAAAAATTCATATAGAATTTACTATAAGCACAACAGTCACCTACAGGCCTAATTCACAAATCTAAAGTGCTTAAGCTTCTAAGAGAGCAACGCTCACCTCTGCTTGAAAGCACCTTTATTGCTCTGTACCTTTGTGCACTGCAAGGGCTCTGTCTTTGTGCAGGGTGTTCTCCAAAACTGGGAGCTGGAAGGCCAAATCCCCTGCCAATGGAAAGCTGCACTTTTTCCGTGGATTTCTCCCTCATCTTCAAGTGTGGCCTTATGAATCATCACCATTAGAAAAACAAAACAGCATGGAGAGCTTGGTGAAGAAAACCGGAGGCACCAATTACTGCCTAACGTGGTGGTGCTCAGACCTGCTGGAGGCTGCAGTGTGTGCAGAGCCCCTGGCTTGTGTGTGGCATTCCTATTGAAAATATACCATATATATTATGAGGCATTGGAATGTGATCCCAAACCTAAGCCAAGCATTTCCTCGTCCGGCCAACCTGGCTTGGACAAGGTGATCATAAGGAAACGAGTCCCGAAGTGGACTCAGGCAGTGGCTGTCCTCTCACTGGGCTGTACCCATGGTGTGAGATGTGATATTGCCAGGCCTGGCTTCACTTTGTGCTCTGACTGAAAAGAAACAGCTCTCTCCTACTTTGCTTTTGCTGGGTAGATCAGGAGAAAATGAAGCAGTGAGTGCTAAAAAGCAACATTTTGTATCAGATAAACACGCACAGCAATTGAAGCCTTTCCAATCAGTGAAATGGGCATAAAGGAATAATCTCCTCTAATCAACCTCTTTAACACCAATGTGCTTTCTCCTTTATATTCCTTTTCTTTTCATCCCTTTTTCCAGGTTCTGCCACTCCATGATACAGATAGGATTGGTCTTATCTTCCTTTTTAGTCCTTCCTTTAAATCTTGACTCCCTTTTATTCCTCTGTTCTTGATCTCTCCACCATTTCATTTTACCCATTCGTGGAGCGTGTCTCACCCTCAGATTCTTCCCATGCCCTCATCCAGACATGGCTTCAAATTTTCCTTTTCCCTCTGGTGAGGGCACAGAAAACCTCTAGAAATAGATTTATTTGTTCCTTTTTCCAATAGCATCCAATTTTTAGCTGTCCCCAGCCCTTTTCAAGTTGTCGGGCGTGGTTCTGTGTCACACTCTTTGGCAGAGTCCCAAAACCATGGAAATGTTTAGGCTGGAAAAGACCTCTGGAGATCTTTTAGTCCAACCCCCCTGCCAATGACGGGTCACCTACAGCATTGGAGACATTCTGAGAAATAAAATTTCACCCAGTATTGCTTAAAAATGCCATTTTTCACTGCCAAGCAAATGGGATTTGAATTCCAAAGCAGATCTTCCAGGATCCGACCTTTCCTCAACGCTCCGAGGAGCAGCCATAACAATGTGGGGAAGTTACCCAGTTTGGAGAAGATCTCCTCGTGGACTTCAAAAAAGGGATCTGGAAGCACCACTGTCCATTTAACATGAGGCCCACAATGTTTCCTGACTTAAAAAATGGAAAGTATTTTGGCTATGCATCTGAATGAGGGTGGGAGGAAGATTGTGTTTCAAGAGAAGGGGTTTGTTTTTATTTCTTTATTTCTCTGAATGTGTTATAGCTATTAAACCCTGATAAACTGATCTCATTTGCACTGATTTGGGTTCTTAGCTTAACCAGTTAAACAGATTTGGTTTTGGCAGCAGCCATTGTAATTCCCAGAAAGAAGGATCTGAAGCAAAGCCCTATGTGTAATAATTTCAACTGTTTTGAGAAAATCCAACCTTCCTTTCTAATCTATAAACCAGAATCGTTGTGACTTTATTTTTTTTTTAATACAACTGAAGTTTCCTTGCTTTGAAAAAAGGAGTAAATTACCTTTTCCACCTTGAAACAGAAATCAGCATGAAAAGAGTGGGTCTGTATCAGGCAACCAAAGCCAAATTTCTATGCCTGTACTTAATCTCTTTGGCAAATACAAAAAGATAAGACAGTGGAAGCCTCCTTTCAGCTCCAGGTCCATTTCCACCTCTGTCTCACACTTGCACCGTCTTTAAAGGCAATTTTTTCTTCCTACTGTAGGCAAATTCCAGCTCTGTGCAGGAGGCTCACCTGGGGCCTGTCACGCTGCCTAAATTCTGCTTAAATCCACATTGTGGACCGGGAATTTTTTCAATAGACTTTTTGTCTGCCCAGTGAATTTTGCCTTGAGCTGATATTTTGTGCCTGAGTATTGATCAAAGTGTGTAATGGGCTGAAACCTTGTGTTCCATTTACAGTCTACTACAGCCAAGTACATAAAAATGCAAATCATATTTTTATAGTATTTGCAGTATTTTGGCCTGTTTTTCCTGTAAAGTACTGAGAATTGAGGGGGAAAAAAAGGAAAATAAATTAGCTGTTTCAACCCCAGTCCATGTAGATTATTAAAAATGGATTGAAAGTAATTTTGAGGATTTGTGTGATAATCTCATGATGACCTTTTTGAACAATTAAGAAGATTTCACATATTAAGAAGTTTTTTTAAATTTAAGTACCACCTCGTTTCTTCTGTAATTCAGAGTTAATTCTTCTCGTATAAATGATATCTTTCTGATTTTGACAGATACTATAATTAAGCATTGCACTAATGAGACTGCTCACACCAGGTTTAATCGAGAGTACCAAATTTTCATGCTTAAGGCTTAATGGGGCATCCCATTTTCAACACCTATAGGATGGCAATGTTAATTATCAATACAGTGCCTTGAGAATAAGCTGCTTGTGACAAGCCACATTCATGAAGTGCTTGGAGATATTTTTATGGGACATTATCCTCTGTTCTGCTTCATCCCCACTCTCTTGCACAGAAGACTTCTGCGAACTCATTTTTAATGAGTTTGTAATGAAAAGTACGTGTACATATAGCAAAGGCCACTTCTTGGCCCATTTAGAAGTCAGGGTTTTTTCATTCTCTGCTGTGGAGTCACTGTGCTTTATTTATTCTTTTGGCCTCTGCTATTTTTGCTGCTCCAGCCTATTTTTTATTTTTATTATATTTAAGTCTCCAGTGCACTGGAATAAAAACTCTGCAAATTCATCAGGTTATAGTGGATGGCCAAAGATGATTAATGTCATCTGTTAGTTTTGGAGGGGTTTGGGATGCAGATATAGTGCAGCCTGTGGTGTTCTGTGGAATTTTAGTTTGAAGTGCAGCCTGTCTGTGTCTTCCACACATTGTTTGATGGTTGTGACTGATTAATCACATCTATTACAGCTGTCACATTTTTCTTTTTATTTCCTTTTTTGTAATGCTATAGAACAAAAATACACTTGAACGAAATGTTCATTCTGTCCTTTATGTGCCTTTGAAAGATAAAGTTAACTGGCTGTGTTTGCTATCAGTACATTTGAGGTTGGATGAGTACATTAATTAAGCTTGTTCTGTATGCTTCACCTATTAAAGGGTGAATTCTGCAACCCTCATTTCCTTCTGGATCCTTATTTATCTTTATGGAGATATTGGTGCAGCTGAAGGAATCATATTTTCCAGAGATATTAAATCCTTCATCTCCTGTTGATACCTGTAGCACTACGGAGAGCTTATAAAAAGTCAACAGGGGCCTACTTTTTCGTGTTGGGTATAGAAAAAGAATTTTAGACATCTTTTTAAAACTCAGAGTCCATCATATTGATCCTTTGGGATAATTATTATTGGAGGAGAGAGATTAAGGACTTTGCCAAACAAAAAGGCAACAAACTTTTTATATCCAGTAAAGGGTTTTATGACTGCTGTCGTTTCTTCATATATCCAGTTTTCACCTTATATAAATTTATTAAAAAGATCTATTCTAGATAAGATTAAGCACAGACCAAATTTCATCTAATGAATGTATTTAAGTCACAGAGTTTATTACTAATTTGCAGAAGAAAACACAAAGAGAATTTTTATGAGTTGAGATATTCTTGTGCTATCTTCTGGGAGATAACTTTTGTCCAAGGAGGAGATGCCTGAATTTACCACCTTAATTTAACGTATAATTAATTGCTTGTCCAAGCCCTTGTTTTTCTGTATTGGTCTGAAGATTATCTGTTCATGCACAGACACCTTCTGGTCTTGAATCCCAGGATTCTTGTTGTCCAAAGAACATGATACAAAAAATGCATTGTGAACAGATTATTTTACCCCCTTCCCTAAATTCTTCTCTGCATTCCTAGTCTGTTCCTTGAATAATACATTAAGATCTTTCTGACAAAGTCTGTTGCTCCCATAATCCCATTTTATTTTTGGACTTCAGCACTGCTGAAGTTTCAGCACAGTCATCACAAGTAACATCAGCAGCATGTGGTAAGTATTGTTCTAAATTCAAGTAAAATCACATTTTTAAAATATCCCCCTTAAGCATTTTAGGTATTTCTATCTTACAAACAAAAAAAGTGATGGATTATATTAGAATTGGACATGAAATGTCCTCCTCATGGAGTTTGGCTTTATGCTCTCTTAATTTAAATCCATCATTTTGAAAAGAATGATGAATGGTAGAGGCCATATTTGCTGATCTACCAGAGATTTTTTAACAACTTTGGCTTCAGTTACAATTTGTGAAATTAAATTTTAATGGGTTTTTAGATTCAAAGGGATATTGGAAAAGAAGAGATTATTTGTACTGGAAGAACTTTCCCCCTGATTTCTGGGAAACATCCCCTCACCACTGTTCTCCAGCCCTGGATAAACCAATTTTTCTTTTCTTTCTTATTTTATGAACCACCTCCCACACTTTAAGGTTTTCCTATGCTTTTCTACAACGTGGGTGTTACAAAAACCCATAATCTTTGCCTGGGTTAGGGGCTGCCTTAAGGCTCAACATTTTTGAGGGAAGAATTTCTTAGATGCCAACGTCCAAATCTGGGCATGGATGCCAATAATTTATCACTTTGCTTAGGATGCTCAGCCTTTAAGTTGGTTATGGACTTGAACATATGGACCAGAACCCGTCCCACTTGATAGGAACGTGCAAACCCTTGGAAAATCTGGTTGCAATATTTTGATGTTGTATGCCCTCTTTGACAGCCGCTGCAGGCCATTGATTTTCAGAAAGAAAGGCTTTTGTAAAAGAGTTTCAGAAGAACATGCAAGGTCCCTTATCAACATAGAAATTATTGAGGATTATTTCAAAGTATTGATTATAAATACCAATGAGTGCTGTGGTGTTTGCGCAAATATTTATTGCCACAAAGAAAAATGATGTATTTTGCAGCTGCTCTTAAAAATGAGTCCAACTCTCCTTTTACCTTCACCATGAAAATCACTTTTTCTCTCTGTGTAAGAAGTGTTTGTAATTGAGGTAAAAGACAAAGAACATCATTAATCGCAGCCTACACTATAAAATGAGCAAATTATCTCTGAAGAAAGAACCTAAACTATGTGATTTTTGGTTTGCTCTTTTGAAAATCATGCAGAGGCAGAGAAATTGGCTGCATTGACTAAGACTGGGAGTAAATTCATGTTTGTCTTTGTCGGTGAACTTGGGAATGAAGACAGGCCACCATTTTATTGCCATATTGCCATTGAATGCTGGATTTTAAAGATGTTAGGAGATGTCAGTGTTTAGTTAAGATCCCAGAGATTAGCAGGGAGAAATGGGGGTTATATTTTTCATGTTTCTGCACAGCGTACTTGGAGTCAATTGCCAGTGGCCTGGCCTCATCCCTTTGGGATTTCTGATTTATTTCCAAACCCACTGCACATCCTCTCAGTCTCTGAACTGTGCCAGGCCCCAGACAGTTTTAACTCCTCCTTCTGAGCAGCAAAATTGCTATTGGATAAGAACATTTAGCAGACTCCACAAAAGCACCTCCTAAGTCCTAAAAGGCAGGAGACATTTTGATAACCAAAGTAAGGAAAGATATAATAAAGCTTTAAATAAAACAGGAATTGCTGTAAACTTTTTCTGTGTGTGTAAATTCTGAAGCCCATTCTACCTTACAGAAATGACAGCACACATTGGAACTGCTCTCTGTAAACTCAGGACTCTTGTTTATCCTTTAAATGCAACTGATGTGACCAAAGAAGGACTGGTGTTGCTGTTTCAGATTTTTTGGGACTGAATTATCTTTTGGCAACACTGAGATTTATTAGGACTCTCGGGTCTCATTTACTTGAGGACTTGCTTAGTACATACCTTTGTTCTTTTCTTTCCCTCTGTGCTTCTTATTAAGTTGTCAGCAAGAATCTCCAGGAGATATCTGAAGGATATCCAGGACTCTTTTTTCCTTGCCAGCATAGTATTTCAGGGGAAAATAAAACTATACCTCTGTTTATGATTCCCTTTTGTTTTCCCATAATCAGATTAATAACCCCTGCAATTTCAGAAAGGAAAACTGGGAGAAGCTTGAAAAGTAATGTTGGGACTCAGTAACAAAATTGTTGGAGGTTCAATTAATGCACAAGCGTCCTTAGGCTGGGACTGGTTGGGAAATTGCAGTGAAAGATGGTTTTGGGTGAAATGGGGATATCTCTTGACCAGTTAATCAGGAAAATCAGTCTATGTATAATTTTGTAGTTGGTACTGAAAAAGGTAGATTGCTGAGCTACGGAGAGGTGAGGCAAAGACGAGAAAATAAATTAAAAAAGAGAACAAACAACTAATAGAACATGAAGTACAGAGAGTGCCTTTCTACAACATAAAGCGAAGATGTACATCAAAATAATATTACATAAATAAGTTATTTATCTTTCTCTTGCTCCCTCTCTAAACTGTGTAGTGTCAAGTGCATCCGAATATTTTTAACATTCTCTTTTCAAAGCCACGTTCATCTCTTTCCACTGCTGTCTTGTTCCCACTGTCACGTGCCACAAACTACGCTTTAAAAAAGGATGTAGGGCACACAGGGGACAACATAAAGGAGTCTACAAGGAAGCAAGTGATTTTACGTGACCTTTAGTGACATAAACTTGGTAGGTACTACACGTAGGGGGTGTCTTTACCCCGGGGATTACTCTCCTCACACAAACAGTGAAATCCTGAGCAGCTGAGTCACTGAGGAAACGGGGCAGGTTTTGAGAACGGATCCCTCACCACTGACGTACATGTGAGAATAGAAATGTTTGTGTTTTACGGGAATGGAACATCCTAATGAGAGGGGTGGGAAGGAAATCCAGCCCAACCAGGAGCACGCATCACGTTTGTCACCGGCCTGGCTGGTCCCAGAGCTCAGTGCATGCCAGATATTTTAATTATAACCCAAGTGGGCCGTTCTGCCTGGGTTCTGTCACCTGGTGAGAATGGGACATTCTGACATGCACCCCTCCCACCTTCTCTCTAATTCCAACAGGAAAATTAGGTCACTGGGAAGCAAAGACACCCAACCACAGCCTGCCTGTGAAAAATCTATGAGACTGCACCTCTACCAGCTGAGGGCTTCACATTTGACTGAAGGCATAAACAGATTTTTTGGGGAGGAGATATCAATACCCACAGCAATGAATGGAATAACCAGCATGACTTAAAAGTATTAATACTGATCCTTACAAATACTCATTACCCTTTCTCTATATACACTCTGCAGCAAAAAGGAAAAAATAGCAAAATATTTTAACAAAGTCACTGAGAGTATTCAACAGCTCAGAGTTTAGCCCCAGTTCTGAATTTGAGCACAAGCATTAAGCTCAGTCTTTTTGGAGGAGGCATTTGGAAATGGTTGCATTTCTTTGCCCACTCCTGGTCAGTCCTTTCCAAAAGCACCACATTCCCAGTCACAGGATGTGTAGGAACAATGTTCAGCTTCCCCAGCTGAGAATTGACTGAGAGTTTTGTGCCAGCACTTGCAGCAGCAGCAGCAGCAGCAGCAGCAGCAGCAGCAGCAGCAGTGTTTATGTGCTGAATTGCCACTGGATGAAAGATAGAGAAGAAAAGGTTTAGACTGGCAAAATCCCGCCTTCAATATGCAAGTTAAGATAAAATATGTTATTTACAAGAACAGTTGGGCAAAGAATAAGAGAGGAATCAGATACTCTGGATTGATTTGTTTAATTACTCCAGACAATGGGCAATTCTCCTTTGTGTTTTTCTGTTTTCCAAGGGCCTCATTCTAAAGCTTTTAAAACAATTGGAGGACTTACAGGGATTTTATTTTTCATATAATAGTGGGACAAATGACCAAAATGTCTCAGTGTTTCTATAGAATGAGACATAGGCTGAGACAATTGAAAATATTTTACAGAAGAAAATGTTTTTTCTTTTTCTTTTACTTCCTTTTGTCTTTTGCAGAATTTTTTTTTTTTAATCTCTACCCTGTTCTCTATTGTACAGCATCTAATTTTTGGATTAAGTCTTATAAAAACAGCTATCTATTCCTGATGCTTTTGCCCAAGTTTGTGCAAGGCAAATTATTTCTTCTTTAACTGCTCCAAAATACAACTCAGGTGCTAAGTGAAGAGGCCAGGGGTGCAGTCCCAGTTTGTTTTTGAGGACTTTGATGTGGAACACACGTGGCCAGTGGAAAACTGAGATTGCAATTGTGTTTTCTTGGGGCTGGTGGTTTTCAGGAGGGTTTCAAACCTTCTGTGGCTTTGCAGAAGGGCTGTAGCCTTTTCATCAGCCAGATGGGCAGTGCCCCTCTGTCCCTGCATGGAAATGATCCTGACCTGCAGCTCCGGGAGAGGATCTGGCTCTGCCTGCCAAATTTCTGCATCCAGGGAGAGCAAGGAATTAAAAAAAGAAGGACCTTTTCAGGCAGTAGAACAGGAACAAATTAAATCTATTTAGCTCCTGCAGAACACAGGCAGTGATGCTGATACACACATGTTAAATGATTCATTGACTTCTTGCTGTGATCCCATTGACATTTGCAGCTCTGAAACAATGATTTCTCATACTGATATTCAGAATGAATTTCCCAGAGCAGCCCAGCCCATTTGTTGGCTTTAATGACACCAGTTCAGGAAAAGCTGAACTCATTATTGTGCTCTGAGAGTCTCATCCAGAGTCCATGGAAGCAGTTCCTCTGCAGGAAAGACCACTGAAAAAACAAAAATATTCCCTTAGTTTCACCATTTCCTCACTTTTTTCTCTTTTGTCTTGGCCTACAAGTTGTTCAAGTTCTGTTCAGAGGAAGAGAACTGTTTTATTGAACATATGGATAAAGCAGCCTATGGTTAATCTTACTTTTAATCTCTTGGTAATGTGAATCTTCATGATGGATGAAGACTCTTAAAGTGTTGAATGATGGACACCAACTGTCCACAGGCTGAGACAAATGTACTGAAGGAAGAGAAGCCTTCCCAGAACTAATTTTTAGTGGAATTAGAGCACTTCTGTGGGGAATTGAAAAAAAAAAAATCAAAGTTACCTTGGCCTTTTAATTGTTGCACCTTCCTGTAGGCCTTTTATATTGTACAGTTCTACAGAAGTGTGAATCAAGTATTTGTTTATAGCCTGAAGTCCACTTGAAAAATTTTTCTTCCCTCGAGATGGCCATGATAATTTTATTTCACTGCTCCATTCACTCCAGTAATATCTCATAAAAATTATTCCTGCCTTAGGATAGGAATATCCATCCATCCATCCAATATCCATCCAAGGATGTTGGATTTTGGGTGTTGCTGCTGCCAGCTGGGTGCTGCACCGACCATCAGAGGTGCTCACGGCTGGCACAACTGCAGCTCACACCAACGCTATCTTGTGGGGACAGAAGAGAATTGTTTTCATTTGTTTTGGCCTCCCCAAATGCAAAAAATAATTTAATTAATTGTAGTTTACGCGTTCTGAGCTCTCCTGAGACTTCCAGAATTTGCTTTTTCATCTGAATACTTTCCCCTTTAAAGCCTCTTTTTCCCTGATAGCATACACATTTTTCAACAGCTAATATTTTCCTTTGCATAGCTATATATATACTCCCTCTCCCCACGTGCTAGAGAAACACGTGCCCAAAGTGAAACCACACACACCATTTCACTCTCAATCTTCTCCACGTTCATCTGCTTCTCATTAGCTTTTCCCTCTGCTGTATACACAGAGTTTCCTTTGAGAAGTGTCATTACATTCGTTTGTGTTACAGGATTATTTTTCACTCGGCTGTGCAGCAGTGAGGTGACCAAACACTTCCTTTGGAATGTCACGTGGGTTTGTGAGGACAGAATTGGGCCATTACGTTTGCAAGCAGCATGTAGACATGTGCAAATTCACACATCAAAGGAATTAGCTTTTTTAACCCGTGTTTTATGCAAATATTTGAGTTAAATTTTCTAAGTATAATGGATGTGGTTTGTACCTGTATTTTCTCCGCATGCAAAAAGCTTCTGTGTGTGAATACACATGACAGGGAAACAAGTACAGTGTCTTCACCTGTGTCTGCCTGAGCTCTGCGTCTGTCCTCACATTCCTCTTCACTGAAATTTATATAAATACCTGCACAACTCCGGTTGAGAAGCATTTCCTCACTCTTACCAGTATTACAATTTTCTGAAATCCCAAATGATTTACCTATAATGGGAAACAAAATTTCCTGCATAACAGCAATCAGGTTAGGAGGGACCAAGCTGGACTAATAAAATCAGTTTGCTATTTGAGGTTATACTGTAAATATCAAAATATAGTTACAGGTTATCAATTCCAAGATATTGATTGGAGACTGCAGGCCTTCTTTAAAAAAAACAAAACAAAACAAAAGGGTATTTTATATTTATACCTGTACGTTTTAACATTTAGCCATTCCTATAGGAAGTTGTGCTGCCTGAGTAAAGCAAAAAGAGTGGGAGAAGGCAAAAATAAACTTTGATTTAAACCTTCATTAAAAATAAAACATGGCAAAGAGCAGTGTCAGAATGCACGATGGTGCTGTGGGATTAAATTCAGCAGTCATTGGATCATCAGCAAACTTCATCATTGTATTGCTGCTTGTAAATAAAAGGGAAAAAAATGAAAGAAAGCACCTCTAGAAATTTTTTCTTTAAGGTAATTCTTTAGGCTTTTTATTCACACTGATGTTTTCCTTAAATCTACTGAATGTACACATCACAGTTATTTGAGGGTTTCCCTCAGAACTGTTAATTGGCCAGGAAATAACAGATTCTTACCAACAAAATTAAGTTTAAAAAATAATATTTAATGTTCACTATGTCTTTCTTTAATAAAATAGATATTTCTTACAAATAATTGCAGTAAATTTGGGATGCA
Source organism: Gymnorhina tibicen (assembly GCA_013399875.1). NCBI lineage: Eukaryota > Metazoa > Chordata > Aves > Passeriformes > Artamidae > Gymnorhina > Gymnorhina tibicen. The sequence continues at coordinate 121,031 of VXAZ01002903.1, read as the reverse complement.
TTTGCCAGTGGTTTTGAGGTGATTTAAGATCTCTGCCTTCTGCAGAAAGGTGTTGCATATGAAGGTCAGCATATAAAAACACAAAGCTGGATTTTTTTCCAGTCATCCGAAGAGTTAAGCAAATGAAGTTTTCATGATTACTGGACAGAACAAAAAATGTTGAAGCTCAAAAGAAAATTTTAAGCTTCTCTTATAAAATTTGCCACAATCTGTTTTGAAACTGTACGTGTGAAAGAGCAAGGTTATTTCAATAAGCTGGTTTCAATGATTTTAATATGTTTAATATATAATATTTCAGTAGGTGGTGCCATAAAAGCATGTACAGTTGTGCTAAGGCAAAATTCAGTTCAGTAAAAAGCCATGACTTGTAATTTCAGGAATGACAACATTCAATCCAAATTTATTGCGCTCATGAAAAAGCAAGTCCCCAGAGGCAATTTACAGTGTTTTGAGTGGGTTCTTGATACAGAGAAACTGCAGAATCTTGTAGGGAACTGGTCATTAGCCTGAAGTTTTACATAAACGTTTCAGAATTTTGCTGACTGTGCCTGGAAGTGCTCGTTTGCTGAGTAAAGTCGTGAGCCCTCAGCAGATTCAGTATTTCCTTTAAAATGTGCTGACTCAGAAGCCTGAAAGGCTCTGAACAAAGAACATTCCTCCTTGCAAAAAATGTGCAGGGAGACCACATGGCATTTTACACATGGAAATGGAAGAAAATGGTAGGATGGCACTGTTAAAGAAGCAATAAAACTATATTTAAAAGGCAGTGAATGGGCTGAACTTAGGGTTCTCAGAAACTGCAGAAAAAACAAGATGAATGCAGGGCAAATGCAGTACATAGATTTTCTTGGACATATTGTCAACAGATTTTGAGTTGACTTTAGCAGGTCCAAAAGTTTGCTAGGTGATGGATACCTTTGAAAATAGAACTTCAGATGCAAAACAAATGGTATTTCTATGGCTTGACTAATCCTGGAACCTATTATCCTGAATTTTACTAAATCCAGCCACCTGCATATCTCCCTACATTTACGGACAGGTGTGTGTATATACATATATATATAGATGGATGGATGGATAGATACACTCAGAGGTGTTTTTTGGGCTGCAAAATATCCCTCTCATATTGTAGAAGCTGCTTCGGCCTCTTGCTGGGCGAGTGCCTCCATGCTGGAGGGGAAGAGTCTGAGTCAGTGTCTGGAAGGGGTTTCTGAACACATTAATTTAGGGCCAGCTCCCCATTTGTGCATGTGGTCCGAAAGAGCATCAGTGAGAGCACAAAATGGAGGTGTTTAGGGATTTCTGCTCTACACTTTGGCCTTTCAAACTGACCTTTGGGATCTGTGAGGCCAATCAGTGGGGTTTTTGCTTTGACTTTTATTAGTTAACTGCAGGTTACAGTGGAGGTCTCACTAGTTCACTCCCTCAGCAAGTGGGTGGAGAGTGTGCTACTATCTGTCCAGCTCCAGGATGACAAAAACAGGTCCTCCTGCAGATTTGTTCTCATCCTCCTCAGATGCTAAATCGGCTGGGAAAGATCTGAATCCCATTTTCATGCATGTTTTTGTAGATCCTCTGGCCACGATAGGCATGCAAGCAGAGCTCCTGTGTGTTCCTGTGTATATTTGGGGAATGGAGGGGAGGTGAAATAATTTATATGGACTCTGGCAAATAAATGTAGAAGCTGTGCAAGGCCAAGTATCCAGGTGCTGGCTGCCAGGGCAAAGGATGTGGCAGATCAGAGACTTCTTGAAGTCTCTTTATTTTTCTTTTGAAGCAATTGTTTTATTACAAAATATCTATAAGCTTGATTTAAACAAAAAGACAATTTTGAAATTGCCAGGATGAAAATTAAAAGCTTCTTTTTCAATCCAACAGTACTAAAAGAGTCCTTTCCTTAGAAAATTTGAAAACTCTGATGTTGGTCCAACTGAAAAGTATTTTCTTTCTGTTTGCTGAGAACTGCCAGTGAATCGAGTACACGTGTCAGAGCTTTGGATTTTTTAACAGTGGATCAATGCCTGAAACAGAAACAAACTTCGAAGCTAATAAGATTACACAGAAATAAAAATGGCAAAGCAGTAAAATTCAGACACAGCTTGAGGCCGTTCCCTGTCATTCTGTCCCTGTTCCCTGGGAGCAGAGCCCGACCCCCCCGGCTGCCCCCTCCTGTCAGGGACTTGTGCAGAGCCACAAGGGCCCCCCTGAGCCTCCTTTTCTCCAGGCTGAGCCCCTTTCCCAGCTCCCTCAGCCGCTCCTGGGGCTCCAGCCCCTTCCCAGCGCCATTCCCTGCCCTGGCCACGCTCCAGCCCCTCAAGGTCCTTCTTGCAGTGAGGAGCCCAAAACTGGACACAGCACTGGGGGTGTGGCCTCAGCACATGGGGATGAGAGAAGAAGGATGAGATCCTGGAACAGCCTGAGAGAAAATTCTTCCTTATGCCTGGTGGAGGATTAATGATGACTGAAGAAACAGAAATCTCTAATAACTTTGTTCTTGTGCTGCTCTCTGCCTTTAAATCCATTCTCTTAGCTTGAAGTAGGAGGAACACCACCTTTGAAGCATATTGAGGCTGGTTCTTGGTGTGGCTGTAACCAAATTTCTCTCTGCCAGCGCCCACTGAGGCCGTGCTGGTGCGATGCCAGCGTTTTGTCCTTTCTGTGATGCGATCTGTACATGGGCATTTTATTACATATAGTGAAAACAGATGGGTTTTCTGTCCTAGCAGCAGTACAATCCATGTTGTAAGAGTGCTAACAGTAAATTGCTTGGATTTGCCCAAGCATGTGCCTCTGACTCAGTCCAAACATTGACAGCGACAGAGCTGTAATCGTTTGCGGGCCTCACTTCTGAGCAGAGGAAATCCCACTCTTCTGATTCTGAAATGTGACTCCATTGGACACCAGAGCTCAGAGAGAAAATGCACCTGGTTCTAAGGGTGTGCAGCTGGAAAAAGCCTGCACCCATGTGCTGGTTTGACAGGGAATTGGGAAAGGAGCTGCTCCTTTGCATGGAGAATTCAGCCTGCTGCTCACATGGAAGCTCCGTAACAGCTCTTTAACAGATAGACAAATAAATAAATAAATAATTAGTTAAACAAATAGAGTTTACACCAATAAATCTAATTCCTCCTTTCCCAGTGGAAGAAAACCCCAATCTTATATATTGTTTCCATGCTGCCACTGAAAGAAGAGCTCTGTGTTTCATGTACTAAGTGTAAGGAACAAATCTCATTTTTAGGAACATTGATGCAACCTGCTTGTGCAGTCCTGTTGTTATCCAAGTGTCTGGTACCTGCTTATGAAATATTTTCATTTTCTAGGCAGGCATATGAAGCAAAGCCCTGATTTTTAATGATGAAAAGTGGATGACTGATAACTTCTGTGCTCCAAAAGCTGCTGTGAGCACATGTGATAGCTGGGATTTCATCGTGGCTTGGGATCAAAGAGTTGCTGTCATTTTCTGTATATCTAAACTATGTGAACATCAGTTATTTAGCCTCTCTTCTAACATGAAGAATTATTACACTAAAAATACTGAAATCTAGTAAATTTTGGGAACTGCCTCCAAGTCAGTTTTCACAGGGAGGCATAAACCAACTCAGGAAGACCATAAACACCTAATTTTGAATAAAACTCTTTCATTTAATACTCTGAGAAATTCTGCTTACAAATAGCTGGGGTAATATGTTCGTAAGTCACTACTTCTTGAGAACTCTGTGACTGTGGGCTAGGATTTTAAAAGAAAGATAAGAAACTTTGACTCCTGTTCAACCAGAGTGGAAGTTAGGCAGCAGGACAGCTTGTTCCCATTGGAAAGCTGAGTGATAATCCCCATGTTCAAATGCCTCTGAGTCACTATTTTCACATCCAGTGCTCTGTTATAATAGAAATTAATGTGTCAATATTCTTCCTGGCTCAGCAGGCTTCCTGGAAAATGTGGTTATATTGTCTCCTTTCATTTTCTTGCCCAATGGGTTGTTGATCCAGGTGTTTTCCTTTCTTCTTTTCCTTATGTTTAATTTATGAAAATTAGCTTAAAAAAAGGGGGGGGGGGGGAAAAAA
>VXAZ01002903.1:23354-116935 GCA_013399875.1 Gymnorhina tibicen | reverse complement strand
GGGGGGGGGGGGGAGAAAAGAAGAGGGCGGGCAGCATGAATTTATATTTGCAAAGCTGGATTTTAACTGGGAGCTCCAACAAGTGGTAGAGAATCAGGGTTGATTTTCCCAGCAGTCTGGAGGGGCCGTGGCCATGACCTGGAGCTTATTTTATACCACCTCATGTCATTTTTGGGGATGGGGGGAGTAGTCCCTGCCAGGTCATGTAATGTGGTGTGCAATTGTGTGAATTGTTCACCTCTCATAAGAGAAAAAAAAAAAGAATGTTTTGCATTTAAGAAGTTTGTTACAGTTGGCACAGTAAATTTTTAAGCTCTGATAGTCCACACAATGAGAAAGATAAAGAACAGAAAGGAAGATTTTCTGTGACTATAAGCTGTGAGGGGTAGAACTAGTAAAGTCTAAACGTGACTTTAGAAATCAGAAAAATTGAAATCTATGAATGGAACTCAGGAAATTATTTTTTCCTGATCCCAGAAGGGTCAAGATTAATGTCATTTGACCTTGGCTGTTTATCAAGTAGAGTCAACATCCCAACCAGGAATCCCAGGCTCATTTTACTGTCAAAGAAGAGAATGAGGATATTTTAGGATTTCCCTGACCTATTGTAGATGTTTACTACAGGATGAGATATGTAGTGGCCTATATTCCATTGACTGGGTGAAGTCAGAGTGAATAAAACTACCTTCCCCTAAAACCTGCCGAGCAGGGCAGGGCATAGCACAGAGAGATTGAAATAAAAATAAAATAACATTATTTGCTGAATTTACTGATCTCATCTGGAAGCAAGTTATCTGGAGATGCTGCTGGTGATAGGTAAATATTATTGCTTCAATATGAACTCGTCAAGCATTTGATCTTCAGCTGTGTCACCAACAAAATAAGACTGGGTTTTGAAAAGTTACAGGCGCTATTGAGAGACTCGAGTCCCCTGTAATGAGTGAGGTTGTGACACTGAAGCAGAGTTCAGGGTGCCTGCAGAGGGTGATCAGGATGCTGAGCCATGCAGGACCAGGGAAGGAGCTAAAAAGTGCTGTCATTTTGTATAATTGCCATGCCCACTAGTTCTGGCTAAAGGGCAACAACTCTTAAGTTAAAACAAGTTTGGCCTCAGGGAAGAAAACCTTAGTACACCAACGTGTGCTGCAGTGTCTTTGCATGGATATTGGTTTTGAACATGTACATGAACTCTGTTTTCAGCAGAGCATTATGGACACCCCTGTAATGCACTCATACATTGATTTTGTTTCACCTCAGTTTATTAGTGAGCTGGGACACAGCAGAACATAGGCAGGGGAATGAAAATAGTACTGACCAAGCAGTAATTTGGTATTTGTTGTTCTCTTTAAATTGCTTTTATTGCATACCTCTGGATTCCTATTTTCTCCTTTTAAGTAAGTGTCTTTTTAAGAGGAACAGCAGTAAACTTGGTTTTTTCCACTTATGCTTTAAAGCACTCTGTGTTTAATAAGAAATGGTCATTAATTCTTCTCTGACTAACACTGTGGTCCCTTGACTTCCTGTAAAGCACAAAAAAACCCCTCAGGCCAAATTGTAAAGTATTTCATTTCATTGGAGACATCATTTTAGTGTTACTCAGGGCAAGGTTTGGTCTGTTGAAAGAGTAAACCTCTGGTTTTTTGGTCTCTGCCTGACTGCCCTGGTTTCAAAGCCATGATTGCAGTTCTTGTGAGAGCTGAGATGAGTTGCTCTCATGTCAGGGACTGAAGTCACACAGAGTTTTCTCACCTTTAACCATTTCCAAGGGAGGAAACACTAACTTGGGATAGTAGTGTTAGTGTTATAGTTAGTTGTTAGTTGTTACTTATTATGAAGTAGTTGTTACTGAGCAGAATATTTTAGTACCTACTATTATCTGCAGTATTGCTGATACCAGAGAAGGAGCTGAGGGAAAGCCACAAGTTTTTTAAGCGTTGCTGACCTTTGAGGTTCCAGTAAACTCACAGGGATTTTTCCATTTGAACTGCCACCTATGTCTTAAGCTAGGCTGTGAATTTTAATTAGCTTAAGTTTATGAATTAAATAGTTCTTAAGCTGCTCCTTCCTTGCTTAGAGCTGATGTGTTCCTCTGACGAGCATGTGTACACAAGGAAAGAGACAAGAAATAAAATCTGTACACACTTGTAAAAAAACAAAGCAAAACAAACTAAATGAAACCAATCCAAATAAATGGATAATTTACTTTTAATGAAGCAGTAGGACGTAATCTTTACTCTGACGAAGTTTCATCAGACTGTTTCTTAAATGGCAGGCCCTCTTAGCTAATCAACAGGTCATTGCATAGATTGTTGCTTAGAGTGTTTCTATCCTGTGTTCCTGGTTCATTTCCAAAGGAAGTGGATGTTTACAGTCTGGCATGAAAGGAGGATTGTTGTCACTTTTAACCCTTTTCTCTATAATGGTGTTGCCTTATTGTATGAACAGAGAACGTAAAATGTAAGTGTGAAAATTCTTGCTTATCGGCTCTTCTTTTTGTTTCTCACATCACTTCTGTTCCCTTTGTCTTCCATATCTCTCAACTTCTTTTTCAACCATACACATCAGGCTGTCAGCTTGGGACAAAACGAAAATTGTGGTTGGTTGCCAGGTCTCACCCACACTCACCCATCCCACCAGGCTGTGAGCATCTCTCCAGGGTGGCACCTTCCACTGAGGGCCAGCTCTGTTGCAAGCCCTATAAACTTCTGTTCCCCAGTCCCTGCAGATTCCCATGGATCCGCACAGACTCGGGTGTTTCCTGCTTGCCCCTGTGTGTGAGCACACCCCAAAGTTACCAGATTTTCTCTGGTATCTCCCGAGAAGGCTCCTACCCTGAAATCAACAGCAAGTCCCTTTCATGACAGATTTTTGCCTTAATAAGGAAAAGCAAACCAAGAGCTAATTCAGTTCTTGCAAATGCTGTGAAATTGAGAATCTAATGGAGAAAACAACTTGTGAGTCTGGCACAACACAACACGATTGTGTCATTTCAGGTAGTTGGAGGTTGCTGTGTCTGTCCCTGTCTAGCAGGAAACTCTGCTGACCATTTGCTTCTCACCATCCTTCCTGCAGGCTTTGGCTTCTTCTGTGGCTGCAGACTGAAACGTTTAATTATTTTTTAATTGGTTAATTTGTTCTCTGGAGCTTGGAGGCATCACATGAAGCAGATGAGCAACAGTGGAGTCATGGCCTCACAGCCCTCACCAGCGCTGGGGCTGATCATGTTGCAGCTCTGTCATGGGCCACTTTTAAACCCTGGTGCTGCCGTTCATCTCCTCCTCAGAAAGGAACTAAGATTTTAGGGAAAATGTTAGAGCCCTGCAAGATGCGAAGTTAAATAAAACCACTTGTATTGCCTACAAGAGATTGCTTATTTCCAAGTGCTTTACATCTATGTATAAATAATTAAAACCATGCCAGATCATTTGCAGACTCCTCTACATTTGGAGAAAACCTTTTTTCGTGGATATTAGGGGTGGAGAATACTTTTTCAATCAAAAAATACTTTTTTTACCCCCCCTTTTTACTACATTGATGAGATATTTCTGTAAATATTGACACAAAATAAAGGACATGATTAACATTTGTTTTTACCCACATAAATCTGTCTTACTGTTTTCCCTGAAATGGACAGCTTCTTAAATTATTCCCGAGAACCAAATACACTTGACGTAAAAAATCATTAAGTGTGACGCAGACTATGCATTAACAGAAAATGTTAAAAGGAGCATTTGGCACCCAACTTACGTCACAAAATAATCAAAGGACTGGTGAGAGAGAGGCGCTTTCTTGCCCCAAAGAGCAGCAGTGACCAATGTGAAACCCCAGCTGCTATGCTGAAATATTTAATTTGAATTTAACTTATGGACTTGTGCTTTGGAGGTCACTCACTTTCAATTCACTCTGCATTTCCTAGCTATAAAGCAAAAGCACAACTGAGCTGTTTGCTTCCCTTGAAGGCTCCTGTGAAGGCAAATGAAAAAAGTATAATTAAAAAGATGAAGGAGGACTCATTCTTGCAGGCATCATTAATTAATTCATCACCTGGGTTTGACTTGTGACAATTTGAAAATATAAAGTGAAAGCAATTTGTGTAGTCTGGGAAAGGCATTCAACAATTTGATCACACTGAAATAAGGAATATCCCTTTTCTGCACTTCCTTTATTTTCACTGGAACAGTGCACAAGGGTGGTGGAAGATTTTGCAATGCTTATTTTACGATAATTGTTCCCACTCAGAGGTTCCCAGTTGATAGGAAATATTTATTAGCTGTCAGGCATTTTGTGCAGAGACAAAGGGAAAAAACCCCAACTTACAAACCTCATTTCTGACCTTATATTTTGAGAATAAAATGTATTTATCTCTCCAGCTGATACCCATATTTCAGGACAGTGGCAGCCATAGGCATTGGAAGTGGGAGCAGCTGCAGGTGAATGTGTCACACCAGCCAGCACTGATACTGAAGCTTTGGTTTCTTCTGTCATCTCCTCTGCAGCCCCAGACAAATCCATGACCTCCCACAATCTGCAGGTGCAAAGGAGAACTGGCTTGAGGAAGTCTGCCTGATGAACAATAGTTTTGGCACCTCTGCTGAGAGAACTCACCATTTCCCTCCAGCCCATCCTCTCAATTAAAGAAGCTTAGCAAGAGCTTAAAAAAAATCTGAGCTCTCTTTTTCAGGTGGAGCCAGGCTCAGGAAGCCAAGCTTTAGGGAGACAAAAAGATCTCTAAGTAACTCAGCAGAGTCTACTCTGCATTCAGCAGCCAAGAAGCTCAGGGATCACAAATGTGTGCTCATACATCGAACATCTGCAGTGGCTGGGAACTTCACAGGGGTTGAGTTTGCAAGAATAGTTTGCATTTTTCTTTTCTAGCCTGATTGCTGATCAAACTGTGCTGTTGTTGCTTCCAGCAATGAAAATTTTACACGGATCCAAAAGGAAGATGAGCAGCTCTCTGACTGTGACAGGCTTGAGCCAGAGCTCAGGAAAATAAATGCAAAGTGCTTCATTAGCAGCAGCAGGCTTTAGATCAGACCCACTGTCTACTTATTCAATTATGCAGTGTGATTAGGAGAAAAATTGCTTCCTGGCCTCCCTTGTAGGTAAAATTTAAGCATGAGGGTTTAGTCTCCCACTTTACCATAGTTTGCATAGCTTGCATTACTTTTTATTATTGCTTTCCAAGCATTCCAATCCAGCTCTTCAGAAACCCTTCTTAAATAGCAGTGTCCCTGAACCAGGGGCTTCCAGGTTATGCAGTGCACAAAATAATCTTGATTTCAGGGGTATACAGAATACACCTGTCAGGTGCTTTTTTGTTCTCATTCTGGAAATAAAAAAAAGGAAGAACATGTGTAATTATTTTGTTGTTCTGCATAATTCAAAATTGGAAAAAAAAGTGTTTCCAGCTAATTCACTTGCCTGAATTTATATGGTTGAAATCCAGACTATGAGGCTTAACCTGCCTGGTTAAGGAAGCCACATGACAGTGTTACATGACACTGCATGTGAGAATGTACAGGATTTTTAAGTGATGTCATTGCCAGTCAATTTACAGAAAAGAAATCTCTGGCAAAACTAAACAAACAAAAGAAAAAAGAAGTATGGGGGATGTGTACATGATCATGCGAATCTTACATCTTAAAATAATCAGTTTATGGGGTTTTTTTCCTGTTGCTCATTTGCCTATAGCTAGTTCAAGTTCTTTTTTCAAATACAGTCTCCTCATGGAAGTTGCACATATGATCAAAATCTCTTTTCATCAATTCCATTACAATAATGCTGTGTGTAAATGGATTCTTAATTCTCCCCCCTCCCCTTTCTAAACCTCTTTGCATAGATTTTAATAGCACAGTGAGAGTTTTTAAATAGACATATGAGAGGAAATCTTATCATTAGCTATGGGCCACCTGGCATTTCCCTTCTGGCTTTCAGTTTGGTTCATTGGGCTGTAGAAAAGACAGACCAGTGTGAGAATAAATATTTCAAAGATGAGATGACAGTGATGGATTTGGGTGTCCCTGTCTGTCCCTCTCCCACAGGCCCATCAATTGCTGCAATCAGCCTGCTTTTTTCGAAGCAGAGAGAAGGCAGTGGAGTGCTCACAAGGATGAGATGGAGATGGACACCAGGATGTGCCCGAGGATGGCTGGAGAGCTGAGGAAGATCAGGGAAGGGAGGTCTCTCGAAGGGTTATCATCTGCTGCAGCCACCAGCTTGTCCTTGTCCCTGCCAGCCCTGTGACTGTACAAAGCAAACAGGAACGATGTGGAGGAGGAAAGTGGACAGGCAGAAGCTTTTTCCCACTTCAGCTCATCTTTATTTTTCACTGATAGCTCTGGAAAAATAATTTCTGGCCCACATACAGCATGAACCACTGAGGTATTATCTGTAACATGTCCCCAGTCAGGCCTGGGGCACTGATGACAGTTCCTTGGCACCACAAGAGACCCCACAGAAACTTGCATTGGCAGCTCATGTTTTGTGTTACTACCATCCTTGGTTTCCCGTGGTTTGCAAGTCGCTTTTAAAGTTTGCTTTTAAAAACTCTCAGCAGAGTATTGCTGTGCTGTGATGTAGAACATCTCATTTGTCTTATTCTGGAAGAATTTGTGAGCTCAATCAGCCAGCACTATGTATAATTTCTAATTTCCCTAAAATATGTGAATGCCAATTAAACATTTATTGTTAGTGGGTTCATCTTCAAAGAGAACAGAAGAATTCTGCCTGTTTCCCTCTGGACTACCTCACCATGGGTTTTACTCTCTCCCTATATTCACATTGCTTCACAGATGATGGGAAGTTTTTTCCAACACATCATGGTTTGCTACTTAGCACAACTTCAGATAAAGTATGTTAGCAAAATAATATTAACATTGATATTAGTAATAATAGTAATAGCTTAAGAAGCAAAATAGAGATCTAGCTTTGAAAAGATTTGCCTTCCCTTAGAGATATGAATGAAATCAGACTTTTGTGTGCAGCTCATAGAAGTGACTCAAAAAATGGAGTGGATAAATCTGGTGACCGAAGTAATAGCAAAAGGATAAAACTGTAAATAATTTTAAGAACAGACAATAAATCAGATTAATTTAGGGCATGTGTATTTTTCACACTTAAGCACACTGAGTACATTATAAAAGTTAAAAAATCTTGGGCCTAATTCTTGTCAAAATGAGACCTCATTAATCTATTTTAGTGGGGTAAAAGATTCTTTAACTGGAAATGAATTATGATTATGTCTATCTTCTACTTGACCTGAAGTGTACATTAAGAGCTAGGGATGTATGTGACTAAATACTGTGAAATAAAGTACATTTCAGATAGTGTTTGCTAATTTTAAATAACATTGCAGAGAACTCAGTGCTACTTTGGCCTGAGGCATCTGAAAAACCCGTCAGGAACAAATCTATAGTAAACTCAAATGTGTATTGGCAGCCTCGTTTTCAGTAAGTTTAAAAATGTCAGATGCTTCTCCAGAACAGGTGGCACTAAAAAAAAAATTGGTTATGGAAAATGAATCCTGCTTACAAGGCAAATATCCACTTTCACAGATTGGGAATAAAAACCATTGTACAGCTGATCTGTGAACTAGCGGTGCTTTTTAATGTGTTTTCCTTAAAATTGCTTTGAGAAGTTTATGGCTAAATCTTCCCCTGTTACTGTTTGGTTTTAGGTTTCTTTTATTCCGTAGTGCAGTGTAGTGAAGCTTAGCAAGTGAGACCTGAGCCACTGAAGAGTCTTTATGTACGATCTTGGCACTTGGACCAGTGATGGGAACACTTGACTGCTGCCGTTACCCCATAAATCACAAAGGAGTTACTGTGGCTTCAGACTGGAACAAACACGGCCAGGATGGGGTCTGCAGTCATGCAGCACTCACAGCAAATTATTTACTCGGTGGTTCCCATCACAGATCTCCCGTGGGCTTTTTCTTCCCATTATTTTGTGTGAGTAGCATATGAACAGTAAAGGACTGATCACTGAGTTTTATTCAAACCCTTCTCCAGCAACAATGGTTTTCCTTTAAATGGAATAAGGTGAATCATGTCTTCAGATTTCATCACTGTTTTATTTTTAGTGGCAATTTACCAACATGGCACTGTGCTGTTAAGGTCAGGGAAGCGGTGTGTCCCCAGCATGCCTCAGCTGATGGCACAGCTCCCCTGATATTATGTTCTCCAGGCTGTGTAGCACAAAATGTACTTCAGAGGACACAGGTGAATAAAATAGAAATAAGCACACAAATACAATAAATGAGAAAACCATTAACTGTTTTTCCATTTTTTGGTACTTCTATGGAATATTTGAGTTGCACTTCCCCAGCTGATCCTCTCAGAGCAAGGCACAGTTGCCCAGCCAAGATGAGCCTGCCTTCATATGAGTGAAAAAATTACAAAAGGTTTACAAGAGTCCGTAGTGTATTAATTCCTGAAAAACTGGCCACACATTTCCCTGGCAAAACAGGCCTGTTTTATCTTTCCAACCCAGAATCCCTCACTCCCTTGGCATCTGGAGCACATTGCTGCTGGTGCAAACAAGCAATCGTGGTATCAGAACTGATTTGGTTTTCTCCTAGCATCCCAACATTTCCCTTATGAATCAGAGGTGCCTTTCAGAAGCCAAGTGGCCAGGAATTAAGAGAGGGTAACTAACAGAACAGTTTCTCTATCTCATCCCCACACTTCTGATGTGAACACTACTTAGTACCAGAGCATGTGACTCACACAGAGCACCACATATTAATTTATGATATATGTAGTTACTTTTGCAGCATGAAGCTGGAGGACTTCTAGATGTTTAGATATTTAAATTACTGTTCTCTTCTCTCTTTCTTAACTGCAAAAAGCCAATTCTTCAGTTCATTCAGCCTTATTGTCACAGCAATTAGAGAGTGGCTCAGAGGTACATACAAAGCATATTCCTCATGCTCTGCCTGTTCCAGTTCCACACAGCTGGCAAGGAGTCTTGCTAATTGAAACAGAACCATGTAGGCTGTTTGGCACCTTCCTTTCCTTCCTTCCTCCGTGTCCTCTGAGGGGGATATGACATCTGGGGTGTGGGCTCTGTGTCACTGCTGGCACTGTGCTACAACCTACAGGCTTTAACCTTTATCAGGTGCCGTGCCTGAGGTTCAGAACAATAAAAAATAGGAACACTGGGGAAGCATGCATGTAATAGACCTCAAAACACCCACCGTGGGCAAAGCTCAGGAAATGCCTGACCTTAAAAATGTCCTTCTCGGTTTCATGTAAAGAAAGTGAGAAAAAAAATAGTCATTCTCTCCCAGGCATTAAAATCAAGATTATTAAATTTAAGAGTAGATTGAGTTCTTTCCTTGCATTCAGTTGCCTTTGTTGAGTGGTGATATATTCTGGTTCCTAGCAGCACACAACAGTTTACGCTGGTTACTAAAGGAATAAATTGTTCTGAGGATGCAGATGTCCAAGCAGTTAACATTACAGCCTCCAGCTATTGCCAAGGAAGTAGGAAAACCTGAGTTACTCTCCTGCAGAACTACTCTGTTAAGCTATATTTCTAACTTATGTCATCCTTAGCTCTCTCCCTTTACGCAACATCCCTGGGTGATGGTGGTGGGTACAGAACCCCGTGCCCGGAGGTCACAGCTGGTGACAGAGATTTTGTGAGGATAGGATGTGAGCAGAAGTGATGGTGCCTGTAGAGACCTCCATTTTTATTTGCCCACCTTCAACACCCTAAAACCAGCCAGATTTTAAGTCTGGGTCTGCCTGAGCACCCAGAGCAGCATTTCTGTTGAAAGTCACTGGTGGTCACATAAAAATATGTGTAAAATTACATCTCATGAAGATCACCTCTGTATTCCAATGCTTTATTGATAGGCTTCTGGCCTCAATAATGATATATATATTAAAGTTGCTAATATCTGTGTTTCTGTGCCTTTTAAACTTTTCCAGTGAATACTTTTGTTCTTGTTGTTGTTTATAGAAGTAGGCACGCTGTTAAGAAACATACCAAAAAAAGATTCCAGTTGACTTCAGAGGACATTTCACTGACTTCTTAGGAAGTTTGGGGGAATAAGAGTTGAAAGGAGATGCAATATATTGACATTATCTAGATTTCTCCCACGTTAATTCATCTGTCTAAGAAGAACCCTAGAACTATCAGTTGTTGCTAATTAAAGAATATCTGCTCTAGTTTTTCTAATTCTTCCATTTAACACTTGCAAGGAATTTGCAGGAACTTTCATATTTTGATTTTATACATGTTATATGTATATATATATATATATGTATATATAAAACACAAGGTATTTTAGCTGAAGTTTTGTCTGGTACAAAACACTGGAAAGGCAGGAAATTTAAAGTTGAGTCTAAAATGAATACAAACAATCAGAAAGTTAAAACAGGTTTGGGTCTCTGTGAAGTCTATGCACCGTTAGAAATGAGGTATGGAAGGAGATTTGATTCTTCTCCTTTTTATACCATCAGAACCAGAAATGGTCTTGGTTTAACACTGACAATGAAACAGGAAAATAGGATGAAAAACACTAAAAATGCTAAAATTGAGATTCTTCAATGGGGATCAGGACAGGGAGGGGAAGATGAGTGTCCTCAGTGCCTTCCCTGCTCTGGTGGGCTCCTGACTGGCTTTCCTTTCCTGTGGAAAACTGATGTGACTGTGCCACTTCTTGGATTCCCCTTTTCTCCAGGGCTCCTCAGAAGATCAGGAGGGAAGAAGGCAAGGCTCCAGTGTGCTCAGCTGAGCATTTGACCACCAACTCAAGCACCCATCTGCATTCTGTCTGTCACCACCCATGACCCTCGACAATCTGAACTCAGCAGCTCCGATTTAGGAGTCCAGAGATTCACCTGGAGAGCTGGAAATCTTTCCCAAGAGATCTTTGCTGTGTGTATAGAGACAATTTCTTTTCTGATCTAAGCAAAAGATGCTAATTCTTGGCACTCTCATGTTTTTTTAAATTAAGGCCACCATTTTAATACCAGGGAGTGTCTACTTGATCTCAGATCTTGTCACTGAGGTCTCCAGGCCCAGTGACAAGATGCATAAAAAGCTTGTCCTACCTGAAAACAACTTTTGGGGTAAAATTCAAAAAGAAATATTGACTAAATTGACTTGAGAGTTCCCTCTGCCCTCACTAATAGCAATAACCTGTGGGAGAAGGAAAACTCCTCAGACCACTCCAGTGGCTCCATGTCTGGCCTGCTGAACATCTTAATCCCCCACTGGTGGTGATAGCTCATGACTTCTGCAGAAATTTTTCTCTAAGCTACTTCCCTCCATTCCCATTTCAGAAGATTGAGCTGTTTTGGTTGCAAATAACTTTGCTGCTACTCACAGGACCAAGTAATTGCTGAAGACAATGATTTACAAGACTGCTTGTAAAAACTGGGTTGTGGTGTTGCCAGATGCCTGCTCACCCAGACCGTGCATCCTTTCTGCAACCAGACGGGAGGCATCCAGTGCTCCAGATTTATGTAGCCCTTCCAATTTGGGCTGGGACAGCTGCAAACAGCTGTGTGCTTTATCACTTTTTGCCTGAATTTTCTGCAGATGAACCTCCCAGGTCTAAAGGGAAGAGTAGGCCAGTAACTGTTATTTCAATGGCATTTTGTCCATCTCAAAACTAGAAAAAGCATAGATCCTTTGAGAAAATGAAGGCTTCCTGCCATACTAGCTGGTTTTGCTGGCTTGGATAGAAATGCTCATTCTCCCTTCTGTTCCTGCTCTAGATCAAGGGCTTCTTTAGCATGGGGGTCATCACTTATTGATGTGCAGTGAAGGTTTAGATGAGGCATTAGGAGGAAATTTTTTACTGTGAGGTTGAGCTCCTGACACAGGGTGCCCAGAGAAGCTGTGGCTGCCCCTGGATCCCTGAAGTGTCCAAGGCCAGGTTGGATGGGGCCTGGAGCAACCTGGGATAGTGGAAAGTGCCCCCGCCCATGGCTTTGGTTACAATGCCAGCTCAACTCATTGACTTCAGCTCAAAACAGCCATTTTCTTGTCTTTTATTGCTTTGGAGGTAGAATTACTCCATCCAGACCACATGCTGAGAGAACTAATTTCCAAGGGCCTCTTCTGCTGTGAGCAGCTGAAATATGAAGATCCAAGGCTTCAGGCCAGGTTTTGATTTCTGTTGAGCTGGCATGAATGGAACCACTCCAGTTTTAACGAGCATAACTGGAGCTGGGGAGTACTTGGGCCTCCTCAGAGCAAATTTCTGAGAGTCATACTGGAAAACAAAGGTCTGTCACTCAGCTCCCTATTACCTTCTGGGTTTGAATGGCTCAGACAGTGTTTTGAAAACTTGTCATTTCTGAAATCACAAAAAAAAGGGGGTTGTTTCTAGACTTTGCAAATATAGGAGAGATTTACTGCAGTGAAAAATAAAAAGCTTCATGGTGTAACAGGTTCACTTGAAGTGTTCAGAGTAATGATGGACATGATAAATCACACTTTTTAGAGAAATAACATTACCTCATGGGCTAAATTTAATTAAAACCAGCAATCCTGCTGTATATCTTGCTTGAGGAAATGAGAAGGACACTGGCTAACTTTCACCACCAATTTTTGTCATAACTTCTGATGTAGACAGTTGGTCTTGAGTTCATCATCATAAGGCAGTAGGCTCAGATTTGGGGGTGTCCCATAAGGGATATCAGCCCATAACTTCATGGCATAATGTATGGGCTGTTGAGAAAGCTGACAGAATGGAGCTTGGATTTTTCACAGGTCATTTCCCCCTAGGGGAAGGTTTTGGAGCTGTGACTGTTATTTCAGAACCTTTCTTCCTGGTCATGCTCAACACAGAGCTCATTTTTTTGGGGTAGTGCATTGGTTGGCAGAGTATATCTTAGAGCAAATGCTGTTTCCAAAGTGGAGGTCATGATCTTGGAAGTGCAAGTGGAAATGGGGTCATGGGAAAAGCTGAGAATTGCTGGAATGTGGTGAAAGCAAAGTAATCTATACATGTTTATGTTGACAGCAGCCAGAAAATGGTTCCTTGAGGAATTCAGATGGAGTTATCATGGAGTAATGACTGGCAAGATACAACTGACATAAATAGCTCAAGGTTTGGGCTTGCCGTGCTTAAAAAAATTTTAGGTAATTCAGCTCTCTTAATCTAAACCATGGGCTGTGATACCCTTTTAATTACAGAAATCAGGCTTTGTGGGGAAGATCCCTTTAAGTGCACATGTAATATCACTGCTTTCTGGCAAAGAAGGAACTTCCTCCCCTGACAGTGAGAAAAACTTCACATGCCATGTGCCACAGTCATCAAAGAAGATTTTCATCTTCATTTTTTAGTAAATATTTCCATATATGCATATATTTGCCTAATTTTTCAGCAAAGGGCTCTTCCCGCCCTCAAAGGTGGGAAGACTAAAACTGGAGGGGTGTTGGTTTTCAGAGGAGAAATTGTGGGTTTGCCTGCTATGTACAAATCCTTAGACCAGCAGAATTCTTTTTCGATGAGCAGATTTTGCACACTAGGAGTTTACAGCACTGCAAAGCTGAGTTCTTGCAGGATGTAGATGGCAGAACTGTGGGATTGCCTCGAATAATTTGGGCTCAGTTTAATGTTCTCTTTCCCACATATTGCAGTTTGTTCATCCCACTGAGTTATAGGCTCCCTGTTCAACAGAATTTCAATAGGTATCATAACTGAACATTACTGAGTAGTAATCAGTTAATATATAAAATAAGAATTTCAGATGCAGAGCACATTGCTGAAAACAAGCCCAAGCTTCTTGGGTGTGTGAGTCCTTTTGCATTGCCTTTTGTGAGGTGAAATTATTGTACGATTCAGTGAAAGACACTGGTATTTGTCGTTAAAATTATAAAACAAATTTCTAATAAGATGGCAAAGTCTCACAGGAAATAAAATTCAATCCTTAGTTTTGCTTTTTTAAAAATGTCTTTGATTTACTTTTGATGGTATTAGGCATCTAACATAAAAAACCCCTTTTCTCTTGTATTTCCATTTGACATAATGATGTCCACAACAGACAAAAGGATCCCATATTTCCTCTGTAAAAGATTTATAAAAATTCTGGTGTGTCGGACTGAAAAACCATCAGGAAGTCAAAAGTGCCTGCCTTAATCAAGTTACCTTCTGCTTTGTGGAACTGGCAAATACACACAGGGCACTGTGTAAGCTGTAACCTTTTCTGCAGATTCAGCCATGAAAACCCAAAGGGGAATTAAGCAACTGAAACCCAAATCTAACACCCACAAGCCCCAGGAAGTCACATAAGTGAAGTAAGCATCAGAGTGACTTTCACAGATAACATTGCCCTTGCCAAGGCAGAGGCTGTATTTCAATTTTAAGCCAGCCAGCATGTGCAGTGATCTGGAAAACAAGTAATAATATCGTAATATAAGCAAAATGTAAATTCTGAACTCTGGTACCAGCCCTAGGAGAAAACTCAGCCAGTGCGGTCAAGAGTTTGAAATCCAGTAATGGATTTCCACAAATGAGGATTTCTGGCCTGTGTCGGTGCCATCTTCCTATCTCACACTGCCCAGGTACTGAAATTCACCAATCCTAGCACTGAATTAATATCAAGTAAGGCAATCATTTCCACCAGTGCAACACTGCTCAAGCCTGTATTAAAGACACAAAATATTTGCCTTCTCTGTTCCTTTTCCAGGCATCAGTCAAGGGACAAGGGAAGAAGCGGCTACCATTCCTCAGGAAGATCAAACATTGCTTCTTGCTGTTTCCAAAAATGTCCTATGTAAAAAGAGACAGGATTTTCTCACCCTCACAAAGTCCCAATACTCATTCCCAGCAGCTCAGGGAGGGATCCTGCCCCTCTGGCCAGCCCTGGGGGCACCTCTGGAGCGCTGTGCCCGGCTCTGGCTCCTCAGCACAGCGGGGCCAGGGAGCTCCTGGAGCGGGGCCAGCGGAGGCTGCGGGGCTGAGGAAGGGCCTGGAGCATCTCCGTGCCCAGGAAGGGCTGAGGGAGCTGGGGCTGCTCAGCCTCGAGAGGGGTTGACACCTCAGCCCTGGGTGTCCCTGGCTGCAGGGAGGGCTCCGGGCAGGGCCCGGGCTCTGCTCCGGGGCCCAGCAGTGGCACCAGAGGGACGGGCAGGGGCTGAGCCTGGGAATTCCCCCTGCACAAGAGGCACAACTCCTGCCCTGGGCAGTGCCCAGCCCTGAGCAGAGACAAGAGAGGCTGTGGAGTCTGCTCCCAGACCCCTCCGGACCCAATCCAGTGCCCTGTGCTCTGGGATGGCCCTGCCTGAGCAGGGAGGTGGCACCAGTGACCCACTGTGGTCCCTTCCAGCCCGACCCGTTCTGGAATTCTGTGACTTCACCATGTGGAGAAGGAAGTCCTGCAGGCAGGTAAGAGGAGATCTCTCCACTTTGCTTCTTGGATCCAAGCCCACATAACCATGAGATGTATTCTCGGAAAACTCACATTTAAAGGGCAGAAAGTATCTGAATGCTTTTTTCTTCCTGAAATTTGTGCCCCCTTTCTTTATTAGTGAGTATTTTAAGGCTTATCTCTGTACTTTGCTGACTTTGACCTTTCAGTGAGTGATTACACAATTAGTCTTTGAACTCGTATATCACTTCACAGCTTCTCACTTTCCCACAAAGGCTGTGGTACTCTGTGGTATTTCCACCTCTTCCTACTTTTGTATGCACATTTGTGCCTCCTCAATACACAGTGAATTCAGCCAACACAAACATACTTTATACCAGCTGATTAGGCTTTAGGTTGAGGCAGAGGAAGTACTTTGATGCAAAGTCTTGATTTCCATCATTTTTTAAATATTTTATGGGGAAAAAAATTCTTTGTCGGTTTTCCAGTTATGCTTTGTAAAACAAAGAAGAATAGTTTAAACTTGTAAGGTATTCCATTTAAAGCATGTTTCTTCTTGTTGAATAGAGTACTAAATAATTCACTCTTAGCTTAATTGACTTCAGATCGGATATCATGGCTAAGAACACAAACCTGGGTATTTTATCCAGGCTTCTTTTGGAAAAGATTTCAGAAGAGATTGCTGTGAATCTTTGTGAAAGAAAGTATGTTATACACAGGTATAACACAGGTATCTGCAAAACAGATCATGCTGTACAAAAGGCATGCGAGAAAATAACCTCCCCTCTCTTCTGCAACTCATATTTATCTTTTAGATCAAGAACATGGAGCTACAACCCTTCTCAAAAAGGTTTGAGAGGTCATATGGCAACAGGCAAAGAAAAAGAGAATTGGTTGAACAGTGCATTATTCACAGGATGCCCACATCAGGGAAGGTTTTAAAAATTGCTATTCGGGAAAATTTTAACCATATGTACATAGTTGAAAGGGGCCACATGAAAAAGGGAAGTTAACAAGGCTTTTTTAAAATGTTTTCAGATCTTGCCTAATCATAGACTCTTCAGGATAGGGGTTGTTGTTGTCTTGTCACTTTGCAGCTCTCCTGTCTGCATGCTCTAACAGAGCAACATCCTTTAGAGATCACACAGAAGATTGTTTTGGGTTTCTAGGACAAGAGAAGACATTCAGTTGAATTTCAGACTTAAAACCATCTGCGGGGTTTACCTGGGGGGTTGATTTTATTTTAGTGGAGGAGGGACAACATGGATGATTAGAATGTCATATAAAGTATTACACATATTGACAACATACCAAAGATGGATGACACGATGATCACAGCTGGGACATTTTGCACCAGGAACTGTTTTCTATGAGTATCTCATACCATGCTACCTTTGGAAATATCTATTTAGGCCCAGTAGGAGCAGCATGAGTGCATAAAAAGGAAGGGAAGTAATGCTTGCTCTTCACAAGGAGGAATGTACTCCCTGAATGCAGTTTCTCTGTAGTGAACTCTGACTGGATCAGTGGGCACAGTGAACATGGTGTGGTTCTGAATCTGCTCCATGACAACACCCAAATCATAAGGAAAGAAGAGGAAAATGATGTGAAACTGGGAGGTGCTGCTGACTCTCGTGAGCGATGAGGCCTTGCAGAGGCCTGTCTAGATAGATTGGAGCAGTGAACAATGATTAATGGGATGAAATGCAACAAGTTCAAATGCCAGATTCTGCGCTAGGGCAGAGTAGTGAAGAGAGGCACAAGTACAGATTGGGGCAGGAGTGGCTGGAGGGTAAAAAATTGGTTGGAAGTGTTGGAAGAAATATCTTGAGAGTGGAGGCTGAGGCATCTGGGCTTGTCTGGTTTGAAGAAAAGGAGGCTGAGGGGTGACTTCATTGCTCTCTACAGCTTCTTGAGGAGGGAAGTGGAGAGGGAGGTGCTGAACTCACCTGGGCACCCTGTGACAGGAAATGTGGGAATGGGTCAATGCTGTACATTTTTAGAAAAAAAAAAGTCTACATTGCTATTAGTTATTTAATCTTTATGCGTCGTTTTCAGGGAAACCTGGTTTCACATTCGTCTCAGAATTGTTCTTATCTAAGAGAGCAGGAATTGAAGATCATTAATGAAAGTGTATATGCACAATTAATACGATAATGAGATAAATACTTTGTTCTGTTTCCTTCTTTTAATCAGGCTGCATAGCTGGTGATACAAACAGACCAAGAGAGACAGAATTACTGAGTTTGAATAATAAATCCCACAATCGCTTGTTGCTTTATCTCTGGTTGTTTGAGTCACTTCCTCCTTCATATTTATTCATATTCATATTTCATCTTCATATTTATTCATATTATTAAGAACGTTTTGTCCATTTTTATGAATAAGTTGTAAAACTCATGGTATGTACTGGATTTCTGTACAAGCAAAAAATAGTATTTTACATTTTCTAACCTATGCCAATGAAAAGTCTTTGGCATTGGTAGCTAAAGCCATACTTAAGGTATATGTGGCTTGCCTTTGTGCAAGAGAACAGTTTCTGATTTATGTTTTTTAGAGGGTTTATTTTGTTTGTTGTTGTTGTAATTGCTCCATTATAAATATGTTTACTTAAACAAACCAAAGCATTTCCAGCCAAACTGAAAAATTCTGTATTTCATTACTATAATAGCCCACATTTTCAAACTTGGGGCCTCAAGTAGCTTTTAAGGTATGCAACAATTTTTGATGTGCTGACCCAACTGAAATTTTGATTTATATGGGTCTTCCCATCATTATATATCTTAAATAAAGCCACTTAATTAAGTCTTAAAATATGGAATAAAGAATCTAATTTTAAGAATAAACACACTGTCTTTCAAGAGATTTGACTCAGGAGCAGATTCAGATCAGTCAGTACTTGTAGATTTAATTCCGAAAGCATTGTGTGGCTGAAATATAAGTAAAGAGAATTTTCAATGTACCTTTCACTCCAGTTAGCATCAGAATGAGATTTTTTTTTTGTATCTTGGGCTTTTGAGCCAAAAAAAGCCTCAAATTTTCCTTGTTGCTTCACTGATTTCACTGCCTATTACCGTGATACCTTTGTGTCTCTGTAATTAAGCTATTTATTAATTCCTGTATCAGAACTCAGGAGTAAGTCGTGTTTGTGAGAAGTAAGGCAAGTCAAAGATAGCAGTGGAATGGCTGCTATGACTGTGTTGTATTTGCAGTATATGGTTTAACCACTCCATATTTCCATGCCCTGGGGGATCGCAAGCTATGTGGAAGCTCATTTGCCACCACAGCTGGGTTTGTTTTTTTTTTTTATTACTGTTTCCTGTTTACTGTGCTATATATAGAACATTTGATACATGAACATTTCCTGTTCTGTTAACAATTCATACTAATTTAGCATTCCTTTATGAGCACACATGTTGAAACCTGGGCTTCAGTTCAGCAAGGTATTTGAATGCGTGTCTCCGTTTGGGAATCAAATAACCTCAGAGCTGAGCTACATTAATTAATCAGGACAGATATAAAGCATAGGGGGAGTCAGAAATATGAGAATATCCTTTAAGTAAAAGAAAGATTAGGTTTTCATTGGAAGCTACTGCACCTCACGACAATTTCTGCAGATTGTTGGCAGTCATTCAAAGCCTTTAAGAGCCAGCGAATTTTCAGTAATGGAATTTTACTTTGGAATACTTTACCTTAAATTAGCCATATCCCTATCAATAACAGTAAGCAATCTACAGGCAGGAGTCCAGACTCTTTGGCATATTTGAGAGCTACGTGCAATGCCTCCTTCTCACTTGCTATTGCTCTCTTGTGGTTGTTCAAATTCTGCATTGACTAAAACAAGTGAGGCGGAACATTCTTATTTCATTAGCAGCAATTGGCCTGCAGGCAAAGTTCAAGCTGTAGCTTTAATGTATACAAAATGTGCATAAAGATGTTCAAAAGCTCACTGTCTAAGTCCTAATTTTGACCTTATTTGTTGATTAATAACAAAAAAAAAAACAAATATATTTTTATGGATATAGATCTTTTGGTAAGTGTCTAAAATAAAATGTCTGTGAAAATATTCCTGCATAAACCCCCCACATTCCTATTGATAGTATAGCACAGATAGGTGTGTGTATGTATATAATACTTTTATTTCTGATGGAACATTTGGAGTCAGTATACAGAATTCTCATTTTCAAGAAACATCCAGTGCTTACTTTTAGAATTCATATATTTGAGATTATATAAAACTCTATTACACTACAGAAAAGAACTTGAGATGCACTTTGGTGAAGTGAGTGCCTCATCAGGGAGCAACTTTCTGAGAAAAGCATAGTCCATTTAATCACTTTAGATAGGCTTAGGATGGAGAGAAGTCAGTATTAAGACTTCCATTAATGAAACACTAAGCCTGTGCTTAATTTTAAGCAAATAAACTTGTCCCATAAGCAAATAAACTTTTAGATAATTACAATGTACCTACAAGTTACAAACTACCTACACTGGTAAGTGCTCTCTTTTTTTGTGACTCTCTTAAGAGGTATAATTGGCTCTTTACCTGGTTCCTTCAATTTTTTTTTTTGACTTCTTACCCATGTTAAACTTCTGTGTCTGCTTATTGCTCCTTCACTTTCACAGTCATCACTGGTAAAGACAGTAGGGATGATACTGATGTAGGATCTTTCCCAGTGTTTACAGGGCAACATTTAAAATGAAAACCTATGTTGTATTCACCATTTCTGTTTTTCTGAAGGTTTTTAAAGTTATTTTGTGGCCCTCTCAACGTGGTCAGGTTTTGCTAGAAAGAAAGCATGAATTGAAGTGGGCCTAAATCTACTCTGCATTTTGCTGGAAAAGATTAACTAGAGTGTTTTAAGTTTAAAGCCACCCCTGTGTGCATCCTGGTTTCTGTGAAGATGAAACTAGAACCAGATTTAAAAATTTTCTGTGACTTTCCCAAATGGCTCATACAACCTGAGGCTGCTCATTATTTCACCTTACGTGGCCTGTTAATACAAGCATGTATTAACAGCAAGCAAACAGAAATCTCTCTTCTCCTCTCTCTGCTTTCTTCCTTGTTACTGAAGTTGGGGGTTATTTTTAACTTTATATAAAAAATAAATTAATCTTCCATATTACCAGATTAATCATTCACAACAGGGGTATGTGGTTGCCCATTCCCAGAAAGCATGGGGAGCTTCTGGAGTGCCTTACAGATAAAGTCTTGCTTCATGTTTCTGTCTTCCTCACATAAATCAGGGAGCCAGCCCACCCTTCCATATCAAAAGGTCACTGCCAAAGAGAAAAGCAAGGAATCTCCTCTAGACTTGATGAAAAGCACCCAGAAAGGCTGAAGTGAGTGATGAAATTAGCAGCCTGGTAACTGGGACTGTTTGTCTCAATATTGCATTTTTCAGTTTTAATGAAATGCTTTTACTTTATTCTACCTCACACTCATTTTCTCTCTCTGTTTAATTTGTTGGCTTCTCCCACAAGGGAAGCAGGAATCTGTGTGTTGAATTCTGGGGCCTGAGGTGACTTCTGTGGCAGTTCAGCCTCATTTCAATTTCTGATAGTTTTCTGTTTGTGTGCTAGTCATCATAAATTGGTACAGATAGCAAAATAATTTGTACTCAGTGCAATAACTCATCCTAAAGCACATCCAGTCTTCTTTATGGATTTATACCTAGAATGAATCACTTTTACACTGTTCCATCAAAATTATATAAATGTTAGTGTTTGGGGGCAAGAGGGAGAAAATGACAATTTCTTTATATTTTGTTTCCTTTGATAAAAATATTAAATGCAGTATTTCTTCCTGCCCCCCTGCAGGGGATTCTAACTGAGTGGCAGTTTTGAAGTCTGCTATGGACTGCAGACATGAATTTATGACTTGAATTCATCACTTGAAAGACTACTTTGACAGTAATGGTAAATGTCACCATGTGCCTTGAATAGACAGTACTTAGTGCTGGAGGAGCATGAGGTTGCTGAACATTGGCTTTTAAACATTTTGAAAGAATTTGACATTTATTTCTCATGTTACTGCATCACAATAAATATTTTCAAGTCAGCCACAGAGAGATAAGTGGATGAACAAGATCTGAGGTCACACAAAATTAGTTGTAACTAAGGAAAACAAAGTGTTTTTTCCTAAAACATGGAGTGTTTAATAAGTTTAGATCCGTTATGTCAGTCATAAATCTCTGGAAGAAGCTTGCAAATGGTTATAGTGATGGTTTAGAATATGTGTCCTAAAGAGAAATGAAACTCCATGTTTTTCAACATCCTGAAAAAAAGTACTGACTTTTATCGGTTTTCAAGTCCTATGTAAATCCAATAGATTTAAGTCACAAGGAGATAAAAGAGATTTAATTTTGTAGCACTATTTATATGTTTTTAGAATAGGCTTTTGATTTTAAGGTTTACTAAATTAGCTTTGCTTATAATTAACTCCGTAACCAAGAAAAAATCACCAAAGAAAATCCCACCAAAAACCCCATGAAAATTTTTTTTCCCAGCATGAGAATAATTCATGAATGTTGTATTTAGAAATTCAGTTTCAGTACCAAATTCATCCTTTCACCACCAAAAGCTAAAAGTAATTGGGCTGCTGCTGCCTGAGCCTGCTGTTGGTGAACGATAGGGATCTTAGAAGTTCCATAAAATAACTCTGCAGGAAAGTACTTAATGGAATGCTAATTAAACACTTAACTGCTATACAATCTCTACATTTTGACATAATTTTTCACTATCCTACATATTTTCCAGAATCAAAGACAAAATCTAAAGCAAAACCGGAACTGATAACGTGTTTATTTACCATGTTACATCATTTCGGGGATGGTCATAAACCACTGGAACAAATTGTTCAGAAAAATTGAATTGTCCATTGACTGAAATCTTTGAATCCAGGCCAGATGCCATTCTGGAAAAAACCTGCTATGCAAAAAGAAGATATCAAACTTAAATCAGGTACTGCTTGAGGAATGTTTCTGAGTTGTGTTAGTGTTGGACTGAGCTCACAGTCTCCTTGGATTTAAAAATCTAAACCCCAGGATTAATGTACTCCCATCCAAACATCAACATTGCAGAATTCCATGGTGAAGATGGTTGTCCAGGATTCCTTTGTAACTTGGGAAATGAATAAACATCTCTAGGTCATGATTCATGTCACCCTAATGTAGACATCTTAAATGGTGCTTATTTTTCTCCACCGAGGAGTCTAGACAGGTGGTTCAGCCATAAGTGGTATATTATATACATCTGAACTGAGGCAAAATGAAATGAAACCATAAATCCAGATGTCTTGTCTGTACAGCAGGTACTCAATACACACACACTATAGTATATATACAACCTGAATGGATGTATGTGTGTATATATATCTGTATATATATATTTATGTAGTTTGTATGCGTGTGTATGTGTATTTCTCCCAGTGCTTCCAGGGAAAACAGGCAGTTTCCAGGCCACTGGAATCCTTGTGATAACCTGTGCTCACCAAAAATCCTGTAAAACTAGCCTGGGACTTCGGGTGTAAGGAGGTTTTCATCTTTTTTTCTGGATGCTAGATGGCAGCATTGCACTTCCTAAAAACCTCAGGCAGTGGACGATAGGGACAATGACAGCACTCTGAAGATCTGAAGAGCAGAATGCTGTCAGTAATGAAAGTTCAGATAGCCTAAACAGTCATATGATTAAAATATTATGTTTATGAAGGGGCTGCCTGGAACAGAAGGTGCATTGTACTTTCTTTACTGCTTACATGAGTTAACAGCTGAGAACAGCACTGCTCATGTTTTCTATTTACATTATTAATCTTCAGGATTAGGCCCCTGATATGTCACTTTCTTGGGATTTATAGCACTCAGAAGAAGCAGTGATTTTGCAAAGGGGGTGGGTGAACCTTACCCCACTGACACAGGGATTTAAATCTTACATGATTTTATCACAGCTGAACAAGGCAGACTCGGTTGTCTCAGTTCAGGTGTTAGTGGATGAGCACCCACCTCACTGAGTGCTTGATCCAGAAAAGTGACTTCTTTAAGAAAGGTGACCCTGAAAAAGAACCTAAGTTCTGCAGTGAGCCTGGTTTGCCCAGTCCCCAAGTGGTGGGACTCAGGCAGTCATGGGACCCTCTACCACTGGTTTCCAAACTGTGAAGGAAAGTAGTGGTGGAAAAGGAGAATTCAAGCAAAAGAAACAGATTTTGTCACAGTTGGGAATAGAAGAAAGAGCTGGGTGATAGCTTGGGGGTAGACAACTCAGTGTGAGGGCATTCTCTAGCCAGAGACTGGTGCTAAGTGATAGTTTTGGATCCTGATCCCAGCCCCAGGCACATCTGCCTAAACTAACAAAAGGGAGAGCTTGAAAGGAGCTGAGAGATGCCAAGAGGGTAGGAAATCAATGGAAGATCAAAGTCTCAAGATGGATGGAGGCTGAATTTTCATGGGAACATTTGCTTTGAAACAGGACATAGTGGGGGAGTTGCTGCATGTATCTGTCAGATTTTGTTGCAGTATTCTGGAGGGGATGTACTCTGACAAAAGGTTGAGAGGTGAACCATCCCCGTCTTGCACAGAACAGAAATTCTCCTTGCTGGGGCACAAGGAGGAGTGCCTGGCATGGTGATGTCACAAGGATGAGGAAACAGAGACAGCAATCAGGCTTGTGAGTCTGA
Source organism: Gymnorhina tibicen (assembly GCA_013399875.1). NCBI lineage: Eukaryota > Metazoa > Chordata > Aves > Passeriformes > Artamidae > Gymnorhina > Gymnorhina tibicen. The sequence continues at coordinate 92,926 of VXAZ01002903.1, read as the reverse complement.
TTTCCATAGGAATTGTGCTTCCTCTGAATATTCCGTTGAAAAATGTGAGGGGGGGTCATAACTCCTTTAGGTTAAAATGTAAGAGGACTGATTCTATACAATCTTGGGAGCTTTCATTTGTGTGTGTAATGAATTGATTTCTGCTGTAGGGTTTTTTCAAGGCTTTGTTGTCTCTTGTGGCAGCACACACAGGTAAACATAGACTTCAGCTGTAAGTAACATTCAAACATACAAAAATTAGGAAAATTTACATGAATACAGGTTATTTTTCAAAGAGCAAGACTGTAAAATCAGGCCTAAATGTCAAATGTGTTCTAGTCATCCACTGTGCCTACTACAGAGACAGTTAATTCATATTATTGAAGTCAGACTCTAATCCTGTGACTGGAATGATGTTTCTGTAACCGGCTCTGGTATAAATTATTAGGAATTAAACTTGTAGCCTTACTGGAAAACTGATATTCTGTTTGTCACCAGGTTTAGCATCAAATAAGACTTGATCAGGGGTTTTTTTACAGTTATTGCAGTAGGTTTATAAGGCAAAACTGCATGTAATTCTTGTGCAGATCTCACTTTTGGAATGGTTTAATCTCTGATGGCGTCAAGTGATCAAACTGGTCATACATTGTTTGGTCTGGCTTTATTTTAGTTTTCCTTTTTCCCTTACCATGGAATATTTTGACATTTGTTGAAACTCCCGAACTTCCAACTTTCCATTTGGAAGTTAATTGAAGCAACATAGTTTATTTTCAGTAGAAACTGAATTTATGTATGTCAGACTGATGTTTCAGGGCTGCTCTGATGCCTTCTAGGACTTACCCTGCTGATAACCTTCTCTTACTCTTCATTTGAGCAAAACCATGCTGAAGTCTCTGTAGTTTCTGGGATTCATGTCCTTCCTGTAGTAGGAATTATAGAGTAGAATCTCAGAATGGTTTGGGTTGGAAGGGACCTTAGACATTGATTCCACCACCTGCCATGGGCAGGGGCAGGGACACCTTCCACTATCCCAGGTTGCTCCAAGCCCCATCCGACCCGGTCTTGGACACTTCCAGGGATCCACAACTTCTCTGGGCAACCTGTGGTAGTGCATCATCACCCTCACAGAGACAAATTTTTTTCAAAATGAATACTGTGTGTTTTGTTTCAGGGAGAGCTTTGATTACTGAAGAATTCAATTTAAAACCCCCTAACGTTTCCTTTAAATCAGACCTGAATCTGTCACGTGGTTAATATTGATTAATCCTCCACCACAGGCCCTGAAATAGATACATCTCTAACATGGCTTATGTATTTCTGATAGAGTCCAAACACACAGCAATTACCTCTTGGGTTCTATGCAGGGAGAATATCAGAAAACACGTTTTTACTGGGAGGTGGACCCAGCAGTGGCACAGGTTGCTGAAGAACATTATGGAGCCTCCCTCCTTGTACATATTAAAAAGCTGTCTAGATGTGGTCATGGACAGCCTGCTCTAGGTGACTCTGCTTGAGCAGGACAGTCAGAAAAGATAACTCCAGAGGTCCCTTTGAACCCCAACCAATCCCTGACTCTCTTATCCCTATGTAAGGACAGTTCAGGGAGGGAAGAGTTCAACAGGCAAAGCAGAAGCTGTGTACTCAAGGAAAGCAAAGCAACAGATTCATTCCCCACTTCAGCACCAATCCAAAACTCAGCCTCATACCTGATCTTTTGAAGAAAATTAACTCTGCACCAGCCAAAACCAGCACAAAGGAATAATGGGAAATAATTCATATTTCATTAGCCTTTTAACGTATTCTGATAGTTTTCTGACAGTAAAACCTAGCTAGCAAAGTAGTGCAATAACCCCTAGTGATATGAAATACAGGACTATTGGGTGTCTGCTAACAGTAATAAAAGTCAGTTTTACCATTGGACAAATTAAAGATGAACTGTCTTGGGGCCTCTGTAGGAGAACGACTATCAGAGGACTTTCCAATGTTAAGACAGTTTCTCCAAGATTTTTAAGGCTTACCCAAATCCTGTGACTCTTTTGTTTCCCTATAAACACTACTTTCCATCTGGGATTTTATTTTTGGTGAAGGGAGAAAAGCTGTCTAATGTTTTCTCTGCCTTCCCCTACAATCTTTCTTTTCCTTTCAAGAAATAAAAAGCATGACTCATTTCCCACCCTGTGACTTGTTCCCTTGGGCTAAAGCTCCAGGAGCCTGGCCACTGTGTCCTACAGCTTCCTCCCAGCCTGCTTGCTCAGGTTTCTTCCTCATAGGAGCTGGACATGGTGAGCAACTCTTTCTCACTGTGATAGGGACAGAGATGAGATCAGAGCCTGAGCATGGGCAGGCAATTTGTGAAACACTCTGGATCCACAGCTGGATCCTGACATGTTCAGTCCCTTCTTCCTGCAATAGCTCAGAGCTCGTATTTCTGTGGGCAATTCCTCTATTCCTATGCTGACACTTAGGTCAGAAAAGTCCATTTTGTGTGTTCTTGATCATCACAGATAACAAGGTGGCTCCCAATGCCGTCCCTCTCTGATAGCATGATATCACCAGATACAGATGTAGCACAATTCAGAATTAAATTAGGACGTACCATTGCTAATTTGTCAACTGGCAGCACCTTACCTTGTTATTTTCTTTACTTTGAGAGGTATGCCTTTGGGATATTTTTAAAACAGAGAGTCTTGACTGTTGTTTAATAAAAATCTTAGTGGTCTTTAAAGTGGGAGGGATTCCTTACCCTGAGCTAATTTTCTGGGGGGGAATACAAGAGACCTTTTCCAGTTTTTGACAAAAATTTTGTTTGGTGTTCAGAAAATCTACTGTGTGGTTCCACTGTTCTCTCCCCAGAACCCTGTTTTCCTTTAATTGGAAAAAGCATTATTTTTATTTTATAAAACACCTGTCACAGTATCCTTTTAATTGGACATTAAAAAACAAAATTAAATGAGACTGGAGTATTCTTTCCCCTCTCTCTCTCCCCACCCAACACATTTCCTGGCAAATAAGACTTCATGGGTGGCTTCAATGTGACTTTTATATTAAAATAATGCAATGATGTTGTGTGGTACTGACCCCTGACTATTTTATTTGCACTGCTTGAGTGCCCTATTATCTAATTTAATTTTTTAAATCTATTGAGATTGCAACTTCAGTAAAGACAACCACACAGCAATATTTCTCCTGGATCTTGTGCCAATACCCTGATTTTGGCAGTGCAAATGTTTAACAAAATATGACTTATTTCACCCAGCTTCCAAACCTTTGGGTTTTGCTTTCTTGTTTGAGAAGAGTGAGGTACTTAAATCCTGAGCTTTGCATTTTATTTTAACCTATTTGTTCAACGTTTTTCCCTGGCTAGAAGGATGTTCTGAATTAAAATTTTGGTACTAGTTGATACCTGATTCATTGTGGATGGTTTTTTTTTTTCATTTTTCCCCCCCCTCTTCATCTTGCCCTCCTGGGGGTGTTTCTCTCCAACCGTGTCTTTAATGCCTGCCCCAACACACCAGAAGAGGGCAGTTGGAATTCGCTCATTGCTAAACCCTATGGAACACGTTCTGGAAAAACATTAAGTCAGGGAAAATGCAGCTGTGGAGCACAAGGCCTACCTGAAGCCAATTGTGCTTTGTGTACAGACTGTACAAACTGGGAGAGAGCACACAACACAGGGGATGGAGAGCTGGATTAGCACCTCCTTCAAGTCTCCAAGCAGATGTTCAGCTCCATGTACCCTGTCAGCTCTGTACCAGGTCATGACCAGTAACGGGATGAGGCCTTGCTGGAGCCAAATGTGTTGAAAACAAAGTCAGTTTAATAGGAGCTGAAGCAAGGAGGCAGGAGAAACAGTTTAGCCAAGTTTGACTTTTCAGGATATGCACTCAGGGAAGACTTCAAGCTTCACAGAAGCGTGGCCAGCAGGTTGAGGGAGGTGATTTTGCCCCTCTGCTCCGCTCTGGGATGAGACCCTACCTGCAGAGCTGCATCCAGCTCTGGGGTCCGAGCGTGGGAAGGACATGGAGCTGTTGGAGCGAGTCCAGAGGACAGCCATGAAAAGGATTCAGGAATGTGGGGAGGGAGCACCTGTCCTATGAGGAAAGGCTAAGAAAATTGGTATTGTTCAGTCTGGAAAAGAGAAGATTTAGGGTGACCTAATTGTGGCTTTTGAGTACCTGGAGGGAGACTACAAGAAAAATGAGGAGAGTCTATTGACAAGGACATGCAGTGACAGGACAAGGGAGAATAGCTGCACACTGAAAGAGAGAACATTTGTNGACAGGACAAGGGAGAATAGCTGCACATTGAAAGAGAGAACATTTGGATTAGACATTAGGAAGGAATTCTTCTCTGTGAGGGTGGTGAGGCCCTGGCACAGGGTGCCCAGAGAAGCTGTGGCTGCCCCATTGCTGGAAGTGTCCAAGGCCAGGCTGGATGGGACTTGGTCTCCAGGAAAGGTGTCCCTGCCCATGGCAGTGTGTGGCACTGGATGATCCTTCCCAAACCAAGCCATTCCGTGATTCATATGTCATATGTTATAACATATATTGAGGATTGCTGCAACTCACTTATGGCTGCAAGGCCGCCAGACTGGTGCAGCAAGTCAGAAAGGGAACAGGGAGTCCTTCAAAATAAAACATGACTGCCATGGTAGGCTGGTGTTTTAGAACAGGGCAAACAAGATATGTGCCTGGAGGTCTGGAGGGGAAGGATTGTGAGGAGCAACTGAGGTCACTTGGCCTGTTCAGGCTGGAGGAGACTGAGGGGAGACCTCATTGTGGTCTTCAACATTTTCATGAGGGGAAGAGGAGGGGCAGGCACTGACCTCTGCTCTCTGTGACACTGAGGGAACAGCTGCAGCTGTGCCAGGGCAGGTTTAGTTTGGATATCAGGAAAAGGTTCTTCCCCCAGAGGGTGGTCGGGCACTGAACAGGATCCCCAGGGAAGGGTCACAGCACCACCCTGATGGAGATCAAAAAGTGTTTGGACAATGCTCTCAGGCACGGGGTGTGACTCTTGGGGTGTCCTGTGCAGGGCCAGGAGTTGGACTTGATGATCCTGATGGGTCCCTTCCAACTCAGCATATTCTGTGATTCTGTGAAAATAGAGCAAAATATCTATCCAGACTGAGGAATGAAGGGATTGAGAGAACCTCTGTGAAAAAGGACTTGAAAACAGGATAAAAGATAATGTCCAGAAAGGTACATAATTGTGTGTAGACAAGTGACTTTTAGATAAAATATTTCTATTTGGAAAAGATACCTTTTTTTCCACTATTAAAAAAGAGGAGACACTGTGGAATTCCTTTTTCCTTCTAATGTTCCCTTAGTCCCTGTAACCCATTGTTATGTCCAATTTGGCTATTTTACAAGCACAATTTAATTTACAAGAACAGCCTTGTGTTTTCCTCCTGAGACTGAAAAGTTCACCTGAGGTTCTTCACATTATCAACTATAGAAATATTCCACATGCAAAATTAATTGATAAAAATAAATTGATTGAAACCAGGATCAGATAATGAGCCCAGAGGGTTTGGAGCTTTAGGTAGGCATCACTGTGAGGGTTCTTTATTTGAAATATTTGCACTTTTGGCTCATAAAGAAATGCAAATGTAGCTGGATATTCAGATTCTATGTTGAAACTTGTAAAGCAGGTATTTTTAAGGACTTAGGTAAAGGGCTGAAACATAAAGAAGGTGTCTAAATAGACATCAGTCATCAAATCTCCTGCAACTCTTGCTTGCCAGACATATAAGAAGCAGCAGAACTTTGCATGGAAGGCTTGTTTTTTCTAATGTTTTGCAAAGTCCACGTCAACAATCATGCAGATTTGCTTTCTTATAAAATCTTTCTTGTGGTTTAGCTCCAGTTTCAGTACTGTTCTTGGACTGGAAGTGTGCACCGGCTCACCAGCCAGAATGCCTTTCTCTGGAACACATTTTTTCAATTTCAGAGCAGAAACAGCAGTAACCTTTTTTTTTTTTTTGCAGGTATGTTTTCATCTTTTGTTATCAGATTTTGTTGCACAGCCACGTTCTAGAATGCACACTCAGTGATGTCAAAAGAGCTTTGCTTTAGACATGTTGTTACAAGCAAAAAATTATTAGATGTGTTGCAGGCCAAATAGTTCTCAGTTCATGCATCCTCAATCCATCAATACCGTGTGTTTTAAACAACTCATTTGGAAGGGAGCCCAGCATGCTGACTTTATCAGGAGTATTACGTGCATATTTAGACTCAGGCACATACAGTCCTTATGCACAGAAGAAAAATCCTTCTGCACAGCCAAGACCATCTTCTGTGTTACAGCAGTGCTGTCTGGAGCAGCTGTGTTGGAATTCTGAATGTGTGCTGCTCGTGCATGGACATTTCCTGAAGGAAAACACAGGGTTTGCTGTTTCCACAGTGAACATGGCTGTGGGGGGCACTTTTACATGAACAATTTTTTAGGTGATTCAGTATCTGTGTGTTCATTGGATCATGGAATGGCCTGGGTGGGAAGTGACCTTAAAGGCCATCCAGTTCCACACACTGCCATGGCAGGGACATCTTCCACTATCCCAGGGTGCTCCAAGCCCCATCCAGCCTGGCCTTGGACACTTCCAGGGATGGGGCAGCCACAGCTTCTCTGGGCACCCTGTGCCAGTGCTTTTTGGCCTGCATGAATCACCTTAAAGCAAATTTGTGCACTGAGGATGTGGGAGAGTGTCCTCAAATAGCAGTGATTTGAGGAGCTAAATTTTGACCTGAAGTGGGCATGATAATTCTTACCCCAATGTTGCACTCAGGTTAGGCCCCTTGTGCAGTAAATATGGCTTCAATTAAACTACTATCAGGCTTTGCACACCTGAAGAAACTAATGGTATGCATTTGTGTCACAATGCTTCCATCTTCTGAGACTGAAAAAACAAGGCAAGAAAAAAGTTTATTTTCAGATGTATGTTTGTTTGCTTTTTTTTCTCTGAATTATGATTCACTTCTGGGATATTTGTGCTGTTTGCAACCAACTTGAGTGCGGTTGTTCATGAGGAAGCAATCAGGTAAAAATGTGCAATTTGAAAAGGAAGACAAAGGTTCCTCACAAGAAAACATTGCTTTTGATGATACTGACTCTTCTGATAGCTAAATAGCATTTGCTTGGCTGATGGTAAATGGAATTTTCTTGATTTTGAAAATACCAAATAAAAATGTATTTTTATCAGCAATCTTACTTTGAAGGCACTGTTTAAGAGGTCATAGTACAACATATATTTTATATTTTTCATCCACTTTAGATAGATTTATGTTATGCCAAAGAGCTCTGTAGAAATCTTGACTGGAGTACAAATCTTCTTCTCACTGAAGCCCGTGGACAGCGGCATTAGAGCAATGCACTGGGTGCATTTGTGTTCCAAATTAGATAAGGATTTTATTCACCCAGATTGTACTTTGAAGTAGTCCCAACACCATGAATTATCTCATTAAAGGTGCTTTACTGGGTTTTATATGCCAAACACTTGAAATTTCCTATCATTCCAGGCTGACATGCTGCTCTCTGCTACAGTCATGTCTGATGATCTCACAGGAGAGAGAATTTTGCAGAACTGAACCTTGAGTCTGTTTTTGTTTCACTGCCAAGTTATTGTATATTGAGCTTCTCAACAAAATTCAGAAAGGAAAACCATTTAGGATTTGAAAAGATTTTGTGGAAAATTTCATTGAACCATCCGCAAAATATAGAATCCTTAAACTTAAACCTGTTTAGTTTGGTTTTGGGGTTTTTTCTGCTTGCAGTTATTCCTTTTCTCCTTTCAGGGTTTTCATAAAAATACTGGTGAATACTCTGATGGAGTCCTCAATATGATGAAGAAGGTTGCACTCAGAAGCAGGGAAGTTGCAGTCCAACAGTGCAGCTATTTGTTTAGTAAGATTCCAGCAGAATTTCCAGCAAAATATTTTGAAATAATAGGGATTATGATCCAAAGCTGGCCAAGAATCAGAGTCTTGCATAACCAACAGAGCCTTTTTTTTTTAAGTTTTCTTTTTCCATTTTTTTTGTCATGTACCAAAAAAAAGAGACGTAATGATCCCTCCTCTGTTCTGAAGCATCCTTCACTGGAAATGTCAGCAACTGTGTCTGCTCTTCAGTGATCTTGCGTGAACTCTAAAATCCATTTTAGAGATAAAGTAAATTTTGATAAGGGAAATCAGGATGAGTTTTCCTCTGCTTGAAGGAAAGGGTAACCCTTAGGGACTTTCTGTGCAGAAATTACCTCAGTTGTTCTAGAACAGATTCACGGTGTTCATTTACATCAAAAATCCTCCCATTGAAGAGAAAGTTTATGTGTCCTTAGTGCATCCCAGCTGGGGATGTTTATGATCTCTTAATCAGGGCAGGATGACCTGCAGTGCTTCTTGTCTGGACTCATATTCTCTGCAGTGTCCCATAATATATCCACAAGTTCCAGCATCTGCATTATGGTCATTTTGGAGTACTGGATAAAGCAGTGTCAAGCTGAGATACTGAGCATGCAGAGTGAAGGTCTGAAGGAAATCTTAGGAATTTTAATTTTTAAGGAGTGACACTGAGTCCAGTCTTACAGGATCACTTGAAAGGCTGATGTGTTTAGGCCAAAAAGAGCTCCCCGCTCTTCTATCAATACATTTTCCTAAGGATGGAAACTCAACATACTCAGCATGTTGTGATTAGCTCAAGACTTCTAGAATAAAGACTAAATCCACTAAAAAACACAGGAGAGCAGGAGAAATCAAAATTTCTGTCTGAACAATAGCATTGGATGTGTGCTATTTTTTGTGTGATGTACTTTGTTAAAAGAACAGAATGCTCCTCCTTCTCTGTCTCTCTCTCTCTGTATAAACACATCTTTTTGGTTTTTTCTCTTTCCTTAGGGTTTGAGCTAACATTCAATTCTTGAGATGCTGAAAGTGTAACACACTGAAATCACCGCAAAAATACCATTTGATTTCACTTTAATCTGGGTAAAACTGAACTATTGCCCTTTCTTCCTTTCTCTTTTTTTTTTTTTTTTAAACATGGGAAATATAAATTAGTCCATTTGAATGGAATAAACTGCTTCTTTAAATACATTTTATGTAACCTTGAGCCAATGCTGTTTTGAGCAGCAGTAAGGTGGTCAGATCCTTGCCAGATATCTCCATCAGCCTTCCTCTTTTGCATCCCATGAGCCCTGAGGGGAGGAGGGCAGGACAGAATCCCAATTTTCTGGCAGCGTGAGGAGAAGGTACGAAGGAGATTTCTTGGTGGCCCTTTGAAAGATGGGAAAAGCAGCTGAGGGTCCTGCAAGGCAAAGCACAGCAAGGAGAAACGGAAGCAGAGGGGAAGTCATCAACCCACTCACCTCCTGGGAAGGGCACGGACATAATTAGTGACTGTTTGGGGAGGACTTTGCTTTTGGGAGGAGAAATCATAACTGAAGGAGAGATGAAAAGGTTCATTTGTTGACACTGAGCACAAATGACGACTCTCCCTGCAGATCCCTCTGAAATCAGAGAGGGATCTCTGTGTGGGTGGGAAGCAAGAATTTATAGTCATTAAGGTTTTGTGCGTTCTGGGTGAGTGGGGAAATGGCCAGGCCTTTGTTCATGCTACACAAATAAAGGTGAAAAATCGTCCAGTACCTCATGGGCTGAGCTCCAGCATTGGATTGTCAATGTAATTGTGAGGGAAGCCCTGTGGTATTACCTAATTAGTTGCTGCTAGTTAGTATTAATTTTGAACACAGAATCATAGAATGGCCTGGGTTAGAAGGGACCTTAAGGATTGTTTAGCTCCAACCTCCTTATCCTAATATTCAGCTTTTTCTTCCTTGGCTGTGTTGTGTGTGGTGCCCACTACATGCCCACCCAATGTAAAACATGGACAGGCAGGCAATGAAATATTGTGACCTTGAGCCTAAAATTAGATTAAACCAGTAAATCTCACTGGAATGGCAATTTTTGGGGTCCTACGCTGCTGTTAGTCTATGTAAGAGAAGGATTTTTTGAGAACAGATAAGCTCACCTGTTGGATCACATAATCAAAACAAATTACCTGCTACAAATATTTTCTTTCCTTAATGAAAGTGCTTAAGTGCTGCAGTGGATTTCCCTGAGGGAAATCAGTGCTGCAGTGGATTTCCCTGAGATATTGTGAGATTGCTGTTGCTGGGGATCTCCAGAAAAGTCACTGTAAAGTTTTATGGGAAGGACAAGGAAGAAAGGAGAAAAGGAACCGAAAATCTTTTTCGCAAGAACATTTGAGAATATCCATAGATTTTTGTATAATGATCTTGTAACTCATTATGATTCTTTCCTATTCTTTGCCCCTCTCAAGTGACTGTAGCATGTCACCTATTTCCTAAATTCCTTTACCTTTCTTATCTTAAGTTTTTGCAGTAGATATCTTCACAATTACTCTAAATTAACTCTATTTAAAGCTTTTTTTAAAAATATCACTAGGAACCAGAACAAACACTTAAAATTAATGTGAGACAGCCTCTTGTCCCATGTGGTTTTCCTTGCTCATGTGGTTCACACATGGGACATCTTGGCAAAGAACTCTGTTAAAAGCACTGGAGAGTTTTACATTAAAAAGCTTTTTTATATTGTACATTCAGTAATTTGAAATTTAACCCACTCCTTAAATTTTAATGTTGTCTGTGTGAATAATGTACTGTTCTGGAAAGAAAAAATTGGAATCATAGAATGGTTTGGGTTGGAAGGGACCTTAAAGGTGATCTTGTTCCAATGCCCCTGCAGGGAACACTTGGACAGGGATACCTTCCATTATCCCAGGGTGCTCCAAGCCCTGCCCAGCCTGGCCTTGGACACTTCCAGGGATGTGGTGTTTACTTTCTGCAGGATCTAAAAGAAACAATTATGTTCAGTGTCATCTGTTTTGGGTGGGGATGTGAGCAGTCAGGTCTTGAGTACCAGCCCTGTGCGTGCCATTATTAACATTTCTCTGTCATGTACCGAGTCACAAAGGGATTTGAGACACATGACAAATGGATTTGAATCAATACTTCTTTGAAAGGCTTCTTTGAAAAGAAGAAGCAGTTAAAAAATGAGAGGTGTAAAAGCCTGAACTGAAAAATAGCAACTTTGCCCTGCATGTGTTTGTACTGGTGCTAATGAAACATTGAAATGTGTCATATTACATTGCCCTGATGACACAACTTTTCCCCATAAGATCTACAAATGCAGATGCAATCTTCCTTTGCCAAAAGCTTCCCTTCTCGCCAAGTACATTGAACCATTCCCAGCACACTGGATAAATCCAGCCATATGTAAATACAATTATTTTCTGACTAACTAAGGATCAAACAAAGTTGATAAACTTACCGCATTTCAGTATATATCTAATGCATTTTCTCAGTGAATCCTCACAAATTCATCACTTTTGTCAAGGTGTTGCACACTTAATGTTACTTTGCTATGAAGTTGGGTATTTAATCACACTTAATGTTGCCAAACTGCCAGAAGTGGTGACATTTTACACATAGGCAAATTGCTATTTTTATGGTCATCCCATAAAAGAACCCAAAATGAGCATGGTCTAAGGTTCACAAGGTAAACTTCTCGCACTGCAGTGGCTTTACCTACAAGTCCATCCTTCAAAAAGTGAGAATTCCAGACAACCTGGAAAGCAAAAATTGTACTTCAAGCTAGAGATCTTGAAATAATTAGATATTTAATGCATTGAAATAAGGGCCAGAGGAAAGGGGAGCTCAGTTGCTTTTGGTTTTCTGAAAAACCAAAATGTTGTAAAATAAGCAATATTGCTCCGTATTCAGTATCGCAAAACCTTTTTTGAGCTGGTGCTTGGAAGGTACAAAAGAAAGCCTTGGTCATAACCTGCCCTTTTTTTTCTCCCAGCTTCATGCCGGGATTGGCCAAATAGAGCTCTCCAGAATTAATCTCAAATTTGGAATGAGAAACACGTAATTTTTCACATCAATGTGGAAACTTGGTTGTAGGAAGCTTTGTATGCCACAGAGAACTAAATTTGCTGGGAGAATGAGATAATGGATGTTTGAAGTTAGAGGTGTGTTATGGACTGGAAAAATGGATTATAGAGACAAAATACTCCTGGTGAAAGTTGATCCATAGGATTGGCAAGGAGTAGGGCTAATTCTGGTATAACCTGAGCTCAGTCAAGCACAATGGTAAAAAATCTCACGGAGGTGTTAAGATTTCACAGAATTTGAAATTTTGTCAAACTTGCAATGTTTACACAAAGCCACAGTGTTGCTCTGGGTGGTACCAGAACAGAGACAACAGTTCTGCTTAAGGACAAGGCTGGCAAAAAACCCTCCAAAATACCCAAATATGTTAGAATGGCATTTAACGTTAATTAATAACCTCTCTCACAAGGACTTGTTTATATCTTAGGGTTCAATCTGGGCTAAAATAATCATATAGCTGCTGGGAAGTGGGACTATGGGCTAAATTGACCTGTTCTGTGTAAATACATCCACCCTTCAGCAGAACCCGCTCTGTGGAAGTAGGAATGGGTTCTGCAGAGATATGTGGGTGACTGCATGTTTTTAACATGTTAATGAACTTTGTTTGTGGGAAGCTTGATCAAAACCATGAATTTAGAAGAATTATCTGATCAATAATTATCTGAACAATAATACCAATAGTCATTGTACCTGTGTACCTTTGTGTTATTCTTTTTAAACTCTTACAAATGAATTTTCCATGGAAGTTCTGAAGTTTCTTTGCCACATACCTGAGTAACTCGTTTCAACAAAGACACAAAAATATATAAATGCAAAACTGTGTATGAAGGATGGAGGAATTTTCAGGGCTGTGAGTGGAAAGGTGGCCCTGTCCTGAGAGTGAATCCAGTTAAATTCTGTGCTGAGGCCAAGGAAACTGATTGGCATGCAGATTAAAGCCAAGCTCAAGTCTTCCCAGAGCATTCACTGACAGCCATGAATTCAGAAATTTTCAGGCGACGAATTTTCTAAGTTGTGTTGGAGGACTTTCTTTAAGTTGCATCAAATGAAAAAGTTGTAGAAGAAGAAGGGGAGATTCATGGACTCATGTCGAGATCCTTTCCTGACACTGTAATTTCCAAAGCAACAACAAAAAGGCAACCAAAAAATCCCATTCCTCATCATAAATCAATAAAAACCATCTTTCCATAACATTTTTATTATTCTGATAACAACAGTTTGACATTTTTGCTTTGGCTCAGTTAAGTTTTTCCTATCTATTGCCTGCCAGGAGAAAAAAAGTTCCATCATTTCCATCTACTGGAAAGTGTTTCTTTCTGATTATTAATGAATGTGCACACAGGATCATTTCATGTTGTCTATTCTGGATTTTGCTAGACAAAGCAGGATATTGGTTCAGAAATGCACAGAAATTGTATGTTATGACAACAATAATATTAATAATATTAACAAATAGTTTATTCTCCATTTTTTATAATGAAGTTTATTGGTTTTTATCATGAAGTTATTGCTGGTGAAAGGTGACAATGGGGCATGAGACTTTTTAAAAGGTATCTACAGTATTCAGCACAGGCAACAAGCCATTTAAATTCTCACCACAGAAATCCTGCTGGTGACCTGCTGGAGAGGACAAATCTCCCCACTATTGCCTTGTTCTTTGCATCTTACACAAATCTAACCGTGGCGTTTCAGATCTCTTGCTAATTGTGATTATTTGCATGTAATGCCCTGGCAAGTTTATTTTAATGATTAAATATCTTTTTCTTAAGACTGGAAAATGGCCTTCAGCCAAATGTGTGTGACTGTGCAGGTTTATCTGTAATCTCACATGCCTGCTGTTTTTACGTGCTCTGAATACTTCTGCAAGGAAACAAGACAACTGATGTATTTCATAGTGATTGCCATCTATTTAAATCAGGTTTTATTTAGATCTGATTAACTCTAGGTTTATTTATTTTAAATGTGCAAGTTAGAGTTGGGCTCACTTTTTCTTCTCTTCAAAAACACTATAACCCACCAAACAATGAGGGAAAAAAGGTTGATTTTAAACTATTTTCATTGTGTTTTGCCATGGACGTTTGTACCAACACAAGAGAAGGCTGGGACTGCATTTTCCACTTCTGATGTTGGTTAAAATTGATCAAATTCTTCTCTCAGGCACTGACAAGTCGCACACACAAAAATTTAATGTTGATTTGTGGGGAAAAGAGCTCATGGAAGCAGGGATGGGTTAGAAATTTCCCTGCACTGAAGCCAATCCATCGTGAAACATAAACCAGGAAGAAAGTGCTCTTTGTTAGGCCTGGTGCTTCAGAACAACCTGCAGACTTACATGGTCTTTTAGGTTCATTTGGAGGGTCCGTGGAAGTTCTTTTATTATTTAAATGGTTTGTTTAGTCTGAATAGCCATGTTGGTCCCTTTTTGTGTATAACTTACACCACAGATATGTCATGGTGATACATTTGTGCCAACGGTGACTTCAGCGTTTGTGGGGTTTGGGGTTTTTTTGGTTGGTTGGTTTTTAGCATTGTAAAATTTAATCAACTGAAAAGTTGCTTTTTAATGACTTGGATTTGAAAATCAGTTAATTCAAAACACCAAAGCAAAACCTGGGAGTTCACATAGTAGGCTGGGATTGTTCTCTCTCAATTAAATGGATAAAGGAAGGTGGTCATGGTTCTGCAGATTATTTCAGGGGAGGGGTAGGATTGCGAGGCTCAGAATTGAGCCAGAGGTGATGGGGGTCAAAGTTCTTTCTGCAAACCATAAGAGTTTTGGGAAGAGAGCCTGGAAAATTAATAAAGAGAACATGGCCCTTATCTCAAATCTGTGAGACCTGCAATATCTCCTGCTGTAAATGGGAAAGAACAATATTATTTGTTTTCTGGGCAAACACGAGTTGCAGCCTCAATACACTAAACCTGTGAGTTAGTTCAAAATGTCACCACATTTTACGTGTTTATCCTCTGATTAAGAAAGTGTCTCTTCCAGCAGTGTTGCAAGGTGAGAGGAGTTCAAACTGGCCAGATTTCCTTACCTCAAATGTTCATTTAATAGCTTAAATTGGGGCTATTCAAGGTCACGTAGGAAAGGCACTCATGCAAACTTACACAGCCCAGGTGGTTTAGGAAAATGGTTCCTGCACTGTGAGAAAAGTGGCATTTCAATTGGGTTAGATGAACAGAGCCACTGGAAGATGGAGCAGTCTCACATCCCCTGTTTCCAGCTGTGCAGCCCAACCTCTTCCTACCTTGAGTGAGCCAGTTCTGTTCCCTGAATCAGCTGAAAAGCCAGAAAGAGGTATGTAGGAAGAGAAATTAATTCAGTATTTGGACTCTACTATGAGGCATGAGATGATGATGTAAGCACTTCCGTCTCTCCTTCCCTGTTTCCCAGAGGTTTTATTCTGTTTTGCAGTAAGGTGACTGTATGTTAAAATGCACGTAGGGGGTTTGTGTCTGAGTTATGATGATTTGAGTAAAAGTCCATATGCAGCAGGAAGATGATTCTCTTGGCTGGCTTATGCCTTTACAACTATTTTTGATGCACAGATATTTTGTGAGTCTGGTGAATCTGGATAAGTAAAACTTTTTTAAAAATTAATTAAATTTTTTTTTTCCATGACCTGCACTGCTTTTGTCACACTGGTTCACCAAATTATTTGGAGCCAGCTTTAGGATAGGGTGTCTTGTCAGGGAAAGACAGAACAGAAGATACCATTGCTTCTATTTGATGATTTGACCTGGTGATCTTTAAGTCCTTTCCCTTCCAAATGATTCTGTGATTCTATTCCTGAATATAAGAGTAAGGTTTCCTTCAATTATCACCTTCTCCCCCTTCTTCTTCTTAGTGCAGTCTGCTTTCAGAAGGGTAATTTTGCAGCTGGAGACAGCTGAGTGTAGATCCTGCACTGTTAACCTCAGCCCTGTAAACATGTGTCATCTACTCCCTTCTCTACTTTTCCCTGGTAAAATCCCAGTTTTTAAACATGGGGATGCCTTTAATTTTCCTTCTTTGTACTGAAGACATGCTTCCAAGGGTTTTCTGTAATCCTGAGGTTTGGTAACTTCTTAAGAATGAAAGGTGATATTCTCAAGTAAGCATATGCCTTCAGAAAGGGAACAGGAGAAGTCTCTCCACTCTTCCAGCTCCACACATTCCCTTTCATGCTGTTAAGCTCATAATAAGCAGTGATATTAAGCACAGCTTAAAATCACACCATAATTTTGTGCTATAGACTTGAAATTAAGGTTTGGGAGATTTTCCCTCTCTCTGCTCTTTTACCCTTTCTGACTGTAAGTGGTATTTGGATTTTTTTTTTTTTAATGTAGACACACGCTGCGATTTGGAACTGATCACTTCTCTTTGGGCCTCTCCAATTGCTTTCACAAAGTGATTTCACACAAACCAACAGTGGACAGGGATAACCTAAGAGTGCCTTTCAAGAAATATATGTCCATAAAATCCTTGATAACCTCATACCCTGTCTTGTCAATGTTTCCATTACAATTTATTTGTTACTAGAGGCTCAAGTCTAAGGAAGCAATACTTTATTCTCACCTCTTGTAAGAAGTTGGTAAATGAATACAGAATTTTGATAGCAACATTTTGTTAGAACTCAAGTTAGCAAAAAATATTGTTTTTTTCAGATTCCTGGAATTGGCAAAGAGACAGATTTTTCTCCATCCCTGGATTGAAACAAGGGACTTTTTTTTCAAACATTTCTGCTGTAGAAATATATAATTATGTGTGGGTAGAACTTGGCATGGATTTCTTCCCCTTTAGGGATTTGAAGAAAACAAGCCTTTTCAAATACCCTTAATAACATACAGGTAAATAATGAGTTCAGACCAAATAACTGCTAAATATGAGAAAAACAGCACATTTCTACTCCTACTGCAAGCCAGAAAAAGATCAGTGATTACCCATATCCTGACAGTGATATTTTACACAGACCTCTCCACTGTTTTCAAGTGGGAGATCAGTGCCTAGGCTGATGGCAGGATGTGGACCTTATAAAGTATTTCCTGCTGAAAAGAGCACTTTGGATCATTGCATAGGCTAAAATATCATTTAACGAGCTGGATATGAAAGGTGGACTCCTACACACTCAGGACTAAGTGTAAACTGACCTAAGAGTCCTGATCTTGCAGAAAAAAACACCCTAATCAGGCATATCCTCAGGTCAGTAAGAAATCTCACTAAATTCCAGTGAGGTCTTTATACAGACAGAGTTTGTGGCAAAAGGGACTTGGCTGAAAAGGGCAGTACCTTAATAGCCAAGCCTCATTTGTTTATTTTCCTGTGGGCATAATTACTGGGTTTCAAAGGGCTCAAAGGGCTTGTTGCAGAGGGATAATAGGTTTGAGTGGGAGGCAGGCACTGGTGGGAATTGGGGAGGCAGAGGCTGACCTGCAGTGTGTGCCCAGTGAAAGGAGAGCAGGAGATGTGAGCATCTGCCATCCAGAGAAAGTGGAGATAGGAAATTTGGGCACAGATGTTGTGGCAAGGTTCTCCCGGACAAAACAAGAACAATTATGCAAAGCATTATTTGCATCTTGGCATCACTTTCTTAAGTTAATGGCAGCAAATCTATGAAGACGGGACAAGAAAGTTGAGGCTGTTGAGCCTGGAGAAGGGAAGGTTGTGTGGACACCTCACAGCACTTTCCAGGGTTTTACAGGGCCTACAAGGAAGATGGAGAGGCTCTTCATCAGGAACTGTAGCAACAGGACAAGGGGGAATGGCTTCAAACTGAAAAAGGGGAAATTTAGTTTACACATGCAGACTAAATTCTTCCCTGTGAGGGGAGGGAGGCCCTGGCACAGGTTGCCTAGAGAAGCTGTGGTTGCCCCTGGATCCCTGGAAGCGTCCAAGCAGGTTGGATGGGATTTTTAGCAACTGGTCTAGTTGAGTATGTTCTTGTCATTGCAAGGGTGTTGAATTAGAAAACCTTTAAAGGGTCCCTTCCAAGTCAAATATTCTGTGTTTCTATGATTCTATGCCCTTTGTAGCTCATAGAGTGCTGCATAGGCCTCACTGTAACACCACATTAGTAATTCCTCATTATTCCTAGTAGTAATCATTATTCCTGATTACTAATTCCTAGTAATAACCTTCAGTTTGGAAGATGGCACAAAATTTAGCTTTGCTTTTAAAAATGTTTCCATTTACTGGTTCATAAATCTTTCTTAATTTCTACATTCTGTTGTAGTAGCAATAGCTGCAGAAGCTTGGTCTGGGTTTTCTTTTTTTCCTGGCATGTGTTGAGATGTATTATATATTAATAATTGTACCCTGTCTGTGGGGAGAACAGGGGAAGGACGATTTTCCCCAGCTTTTCATTCCATTTTCCTCCTTCAAGCTTGTGACAAGAGCTTTTGGGAATTCTGAATTCGCTTGGGATGTTAAGGAAAGCCTGTTCTTGTAGCTTTGTCTGCTGTGTCTCCTCAGACAAGTTCACACCATGTTAAGAGTCAGTAGGGTTTACACCATGTTCCTTTCAAAGGTTTGTGGGAGTATTTGTGTCAAAGAGAACTCCCAGATTGGCCTAAATTCATTGGGAACATTATCCTCCGGAGTCATTATCAAATTGAGCTCTGTACTGAAGCTTTCAGAATTACTTTGTACATCTTCTTTGTAGACAAAGTGTCCTCTGACCCAGCAATTCACATTTCATCACGCAAATCGGTCAAGTATCAGTAACCTTTTATTGTGTGAACACAAAGAACTCTGCCTCAGATAAATTAGGCCTAGTAAGGCCATAAAACTCCCCCAATATTTGTGTATAAAAGAGATTTATACATTTCTTGAGTGTTTTGCCAAGAAAAACCCACAGCAAGGACAGGCAGACTAAAGCAACAAGCAGGAAATGTATCATTAAAGTTATGGAAGAGGCTGTTCCCTGCGTCAAGGGCAGAGTGACAAGTTTGGGACTAAACTGAGGGGCAGTCACAGTTCCCACCAAATAAGGACAGCCAAATCTGCTTAGAAGAGTCGCTGTTGGTGAGTTTGTGCATTTTGAATAAACTTTGGATTTGTGGGAAACTTATTAAAGAAGTAAGGTTTGTAGATTCCGAGAAAAGAGACTATTTATTCCTCCCTTATCCTGACAGTGGCCAACACTCCTTCCCTGTGCACATCCCCTTTGTTCTTACACCAACATTACCATGGAGAAAAGGAGCAACCTGTGGTGGCAAAAAGGCAGAACAGTCTTTACAGGGGGATGGAGGGAAGAATAAGCAGAGAGAATCAGGGCATGCATGGTGATGCTTATAGATCTGGTTGTATCCGAAGGATTTGCGTGACTGGGAATTGCTTGCTCTGCACGATTGTCATAGACCCTTCTTGTGAAAAATAGCCAGCAAGGAGTTGGCTTCTTGCTCTAAAGGAAGAGATACTGCATTTCTTTCTTTTCATGAAGGTGCAAATGCTTTAGGACAGTGATGTGATGCTGGCTGGCTATGTGGAGGATGTACTCCTGCTTGTACGCCTGTGCATCCACACACTAAACATACTTTCAGGGGCATGGATTCTCCTTAGTGTTATAAAATTGGTACTAAATTGGGGTTAGATGGGGAAACTGATGGTTTTTGCAGCTGCAGCTCCTGGATGTGGGAGCTGCTGAGGCACCTGTGTCCTGCAGGAATGCTGTGTGTTACCAGGTGTGGTAGTTCCCTCTCCCACAACATGTAGGCAGTTTTTCCCCCCCTGATGTGGGAGCAGCTCTCTCTGTCTCAAGGTTCCGCCAGTCCAGGGCTCCAAGAGTGGTGCCATCAAGAGAACATTTGCCATGTGCAAGAAGGGCTTGGACAGTACTCTCAGGCACAGGGTGGGATTCCTGGGGCTGCCTTGTGCAGGGCCACGAGCTGGGTTAGATGATCCTTGTGGATCCCTTCCAGCTCAGGATATTCTGTGATTCTGTGTAAATATCCTCGTCCCTCCTCCGGCTTCCTCCCCCTTCCTTCCTCTGCAGTGCCCTGGCAGAAGGCCCTGGCTCAGACTGAAAAATCCAAGTGCTTTGTGGTTGTCACCATCTTTCCTTTCCAAGTAGGCCCTGGCACAGAGGGAGCCTGGCCCTGCCACAACACAGCACCAAAGGCTGAACCCAAAATTTGCAGCATTTATTCCCATCTCTGCTACTTTTCTAAAGAAGATCTTCTAATGGATCAATGATATTCCCTTTTTAGCCTATATATTGCACACACTTACTACAATATTAGCTTACATTTTTCATAGACTGTACTAGCAAACCATTTTTTTTAACATTTTCATATCTGTATGTATTTCTTGTACATAGCTATATTTAACACAGGTGTTCTTGTATTTGATAGAAAATTTTTCTGATCCATTGCTTTATGGGTAAACTCAAGTATTTCAGTAATAGCATTAGGCACAAAAACCTGGTCAGAAGTAAGCACACATTTCTCTGGAGATAAACTGATTTATTTGGGGGCTAGCTTTCTTGGGAAAGAATCTGAGCTAAATCCTCGAGTCTCCAGTCCTGCAGGTGTTTTTACACAAATACAATTGCTTGCAGGGCAAAGATTTCTTAGGCCTAAAAGCCAAAAAAGCATTTACTTCAGTAACTCTATAAACACTATCCAAAAAGAAATTAAAAATCATCTATAAAATTATGACACTTCACTAAAGATCAAGAGCTAAGTAAACAACTTGTTGGGTGACATCTCTCAGATTAATGATAGGTAATAAAAGGAAAAAAATTTAGAAGTTTACAACTCCTGGATGTTTTCCACATAATTTTCCTTTTACACACGCTAAGCAGAGGCAGATTCACTGGTTTAATATCTGCTGGTGACATTGTGTTTAAATTAAAACTGTCTACATAATCTAGAGCAAAATGGCTGTTCTGTGAGGCAAATTTATCTGGAGATGGCAACAAATCTGAATGGTCTGTGATGGAAACTTCAAGAAATGTTTGCTTTGTCTCAGCGTCGGTTATAGCAAACTGTTCCTGATTTGCAGGGAAATGTTATTAGATGCTGGATTAGTGGGCTTGGACTTGCTGTCATCTATTTTTTATAGTCAGTGCTGCAGTGTGGGTAGTGTGGACTATGAAAAACAAAGGACATCTTCCCTACTATTGCATTAAGTTTCTGGTTTACCATCTGATTTTATTACCAAAGGAGATGTTTCCAAGCTAATTCTGATGTAAATGTTTGTCATTTCTGTGCAGTAAAAGCCAAAGGCAGATTATTTTTCCTTGCTAAAAAAAATATTCTTTTAAATTTTTGTTTTAGCATCACAGGGTATTTGAGACGTTGTTTTACAAAAGCAGAAAATCAAACCTTGTGTAAAATACCAGTTCTGATCACAGCTCTAGGCATTTCAATATTCTGAACTCTGACAGGGGATTCTGCTGCCTCTCTGAAAATATTTCTAAGTAAATGAGAGGCCAGCTCAAATGTAGTCCTATGAGCAATACACTATTTCCATATTTCTAGGGAAAAGTGGATAAGAACTCCTGGAGAAGCTATTGTTTATCACACATATAAAAAAAAAAAAAGAAAAAAAAGAATAAACAATACTGAATCTTATTTGATCCTCTACCGTTTAACACCCTGGGACCACATCCCTAAAAACTGCAAATTGGCATCATTCCCCTGGCTCTGAAAAGTGACAGCAGCTGAGATTCTGGCAGTGCTCTCCAATTGTACATTGTATTTCCAGTGGCACGTTATTCCAGTGCCGGAGTTTTATCGCTTCTGAGGAATCCCTTTGTACAGAGAGCAGAGGGAATATTCTTCCCGACGTGGAAATAAACAAGAACCACCGAGTGCTTGCTGCCAATCACTGGAAATAGTTACCTCAGGTTTATTTTCTCCCCAAGTCTGCTGGTTGCTAGAAGACATGACACTTTATGTGCACGAGAACAGACACTGTGTCGCCATCGCGCTGAGTACGTGAGCAACAAAAAGCCTATTTTTAACAGCAAAACAATGTGCTAAATTTAGAAGAAAGCAGCAAGGGGATACAGATTTAGCCATATTAAAATGCTGCAGATGATCTCGAGATGACCACAGAAGTCATTTTTTTGTTATGTTGAGCATAGTTATTCTGGCAAATCAAGGTTCATGAGAAAAGTCACTGAAGAAAACCAGAAAATCCTCTTATTCCTTATGTTGCCAGCTAATCACAAACTTTAAAGCATGAACGTTAGAGAAACCTTAACAAGATTGCTTCAGATTTAGCCATATTAAAATGCTGCAGATGATCTCGAGATGACCACAGAAGTCATTTTTTTGTTATGTTGAGCATAGTTATTCTGGTAATTCAAGGTTCATGAGAAAAGTCACTGAAGAAAACCAGAAAATCCTCTTATTCCTTATGTTGCCAGCTAATCACAAACTTTAAAGCATGAACGTTAGAGAAACCTTAACAAGATTGCTTTAATTAATCTGAATGTGACTTTTAGTTGTTGGGCTTGATACTTCCCCAGGATTTAATAATGTTGATTTTGTGGTTGAGATGGTATTTCAAGCTCATTTATGTTAAGATTGGCTTTTTCCCCACCATGCCCCAGACTTTTGATCATGGTCATGTCTTGGCCCAAAGAAAATGGATGATGCCTTCTTCTGGGATAGATTCTAGAAAAATTAACCCCTTTTAGCCTGAATAAAAATATCTGATAAAAAAGCTTGAGTAATCAACCACCCATCGTTTATGAAGGAAACTTTTTATTTGAATTTGTTAACTCTGCTGGGATAAGGAGACAATTAAAACAAGTGTTATTCTAAGAGTGAAGAACCAAAGGCCTCAAGGATTTGGCTTTGCTGTTATTTTTGTTGTTACTGTGTTGTATTGTAAACTCACAAGAAAGGACTGTGAAATATTGTGCTGAACAAAGGCTGGAAGTTTGCAAGACTTCACAGAAAGTTTTAAAAGACTTTAATCATCTTTAACATGACTTGAAAAGCTTTCTAGATTTTTTTAATGGTAGTGGTATTGTTAAGGTTTTTATGATAGTTTTTGGGAATATTTTAAGTAACTATGCATCACAATGTGTTTAGAACTCAAGTGCCTTTTTGAGTCAAATGTAACATTTTCTTCACTTGATGGATAACTTATGTTTTTGACTTGATTATATAAAATGAAGCTAAATTATAAGTCCTCATTATCTTTACTGCAATTCTCAGCATTTTTTTAATAGGAAAAGCTATGGCTTTTATTTAAAATTTTAACATAACTTTTGAGTAAAATGATTGAGCATTTTTATAAAGACAGTTTCCTTCCCAGTTCCATTGCCTTTTCATCAAATAAGATTTGTACATTTGTCCATGCACACATAAAACTGGCAGCAGATAGGTAATGTATGAAGGAAGACACAGGTTATGGAAGTATCCTTTTTATACACATCTGTGATTTTAGTTTTACCTTTTTGTGTAGAACACATTACAGAAATGATTTTTTCCTGTTTATAATAACAGAATTTCCAAATGGAATTATATACAGCTTTTTTTTTTTAAATTAGTGGTGAGTTTAAGACACTTAGAACCACACTTGCAGAACTGAACCTTTGGTGGTTCCTTTTTCTATCAAAGTAAATGCTGCCTTTTTTGTACTCATTATTGCATTCCGACACCTTTTTCCCTAACCTCACATTCCTGACTGATAATTAGTTGCATACAACGACTTTTTAAATATATTGTTTGGCACTCAACACTGTAAAGTGATAGCATGCATCTACTGAAAGTGTTTTGGAATATTTTTCACTGCCAAGGGCCTCGGTCAGACACGTGCACTGAATGATCAACTCACCAAGAGTGAGACTTCCTCAGGTGAACTCTGAAGTATCAAACCTGGCCAGTTAATTTGAAGTTCCGGGAGAAGGTGGCCATTTCCCATGCCATTTTCTGGTCCATGCAGTTCCTGTGTACGGAACTCACCTGTCCTCTTGATGGAGACTGAGATGAGGAGAGGGAAATAAATATGTGGAACCCACCATTTACAGTTGTGAGTCTGTGATCTGTAGAATTTAGCTTTATTTTCTGTTTATTGTTTAAGTCCTTTCTAAGAACTCTCAGCTGTAAAATATATTGAGACCAGTGAATTGCACTCATTGCTGACTGATAGTGGTACAACACAAAGGCTTAATCTGGTTTCTTAAAACCTGATTTTAAATGAAGAATGAAGGACAGTAGTCCAGAAGTGTAGAAAAGTCAATTAAAATTCCCAAGCCCAAAGAGGACAATATTTACCTGCTTAAACCACAGTCCTATTGCTATTCATGTGAAGTCATTTGAGGGAAATGGTCTTTGTCTTTAGTCTTACAAAACTCTTAACCTTGGACACTATCTAACAATAGGATGCGTAGACAGTGATTATTTCTGGCTTTCAGGTCTCCTCTCCCAGAGGACCCATCTTTGTTCTTTTTGGGAAGGAATTCAGTCATCAAAAAAAATTCTAATAATGAGAAGTTATTTGGAGAATATCCACCAGCTTGTTTAGTTTTCTTGTTAACAGATCAAAGAAAACTTATTTAATTTTTATATAACATTCATGTATGCATACTTCCTTTCTCAGCAAAAGCAGTAACTTTACCTTGCCATAGTTTCTATTTGTTTTGTTTTATTTTAATACTATTGTGTTTAAGAGCCTGTTGTTCCAGCTGGGCTTTCTAAATCTGCTCTGGTTACCCAGTCTGTCCTCACGCTAACATGAAAATGTTTCTAATCTTGACTTCCAAGCTTGGCTTATGTACCAACATCAGTTTTGACATTTGAATGACCAGTATAATTTTGATGGTGAGATCTGTTTTAAACCTCCTTGTGATGAATGAGATTTTTGCCCCAGATTGCCAGTTTTTTTCAGTTATGTTCCTAAGTTCTCTTAAAATCCTTAAAATTGAAGTGATACAAAAACTCTCCTTTTGTTTTTGTGGATACTTGAATTTAACAGCACTAAAAGTACAGAATACAACTTGATATGTACATTTTCACTTATCTTGGTTAATTAAAAGAGCTGGGTACAGTTAGGAAGACAATTGTTTTAATTGTCTTCTTATCCCAGGAGAGTTAACAAATTTCAATTAAAAGTTTCCTTCATAAACATGAAAAAAACCTCTAGTAGCTGATCTTCAGAGTATTTTCTAAAGATTATGAAATTCAATTTGTGCATGTTCCTTTTCACTGCTTTACTTTAGGGTCTGGGCTCTTCCCCACGTTCTGCATCACGAATTTATATTTAAATATTTATATTTTATTTACAAATACTCCTCTGAATCTGTCACAATAGAAAGCAATGCTCCTATGAATAATGAAAACAAGGTATCCTGTTCATCACTGGACACAGTGTTTTACAAAGCACAGAGAGGTCTCAGGCCTTTTGTGATAAAAGCCTGAATCACAACAAAGTAAAAGTGGAAATACAAATTTCAAGTCAACATAGCATGATCAGATTATTTTATATATTATTTTATATCATATTATTTGAATATTATGCACCATTAATTTTTATTCAGTATAAGTATTTGCCATGTTTGAGAAAATCCTTGAGTTGGGATGTGCTGAAAATGCTGCCAAGATTATATTTCTTGCAGTGTTGCTGTCCTTCCTGTGCTAACACGTTAGAAATGAGCAAACACTGGGAAGTTATGAAAAACATTATTCTCCTCCTAGGTCAAATCCTTCACCAAGACTGTTCAGCCACGCAGCAAAAACAATCAAATAAAACACACAAAACCACATCCTTCAGGTTATGGAAGTTTGCACAATCTGATCTGTATTGATGAATTTTTTTGAGGTTCACTTGCTCCAAAGAAAAAGCCCAAATATTGTGGGCAGGGAATGCATTAGCAGTTGCTTAGGAGAGGCCACACATCATCAAGTTGTTGTCTGGTTGTCGCAGTGATTGTAAGTAACTTCCAATTCTATTGCACCGTCATGGATTAATTTGGTAAATTCACACTGGCTATAATAATGCACATTTCACTTTGCTCTTCTTCTGTCTGAAGCAGAAGGGTCTGCATGAGTTACCAATGAAATCTTTATTTTGAATTAGGGGAATAAAACACTTGCAGGGATTGAAGTCTGACAGATCTGTGTAGCTCTCAGGGGTAAAGGATTGGAAAGAGGGAAAGCAGAGCAGAGCTCTTTATTGCTCACAGGGATATGGAAGCTCAAGGCAAGGTACTTTTTCCGAAAATTTTTTATGATTTATAGCCAAAGGGTTGTTCTTAACCTGTAGTGCGTGGAGGCAATGAAAATGGTGCTCCTGGCTGGCAGATTCTGCTGAACTTGTGGATGTACAGAGCATGTGACTTTTCAGCAGCTCGGGATCCAGACCATAAAAATCTGCCAGCCCACATGACTTCAGCTGACCCTCTGGAAGTCAGTGGCAGTGTTTCCACAGACTTTAGAAGGTGCTGTGGCAAAGCTCAGTGCTGAGCTTGCAGTGCTTTCCAGAGCACTGAAATGTGGAAAAGGGGATAATTTGCTCCCTGAATCACCAGTTGTGTTGCTAGGGAGCAGAAGTCCCAACAGAGGGGACAAAAGCACAGGAAAAGTTTGAGTTTAACTTAGCAACAATATTGTTGTGAAGAATGTAGAGATTCAGTCTGACCTGGACAAAGTCCTGAGCCTACAATCCTCCCTTGTGCTGATACCCTTGGTGTTGCCATTGCTGGGAGCACCTGTGACTCCCATTAGCTCGGGGGAGATTTGTGTGTGCTTCTCAGAAATTGGACCCTGATGCTTACACACATCTCACATGTTGGATTTGCAGAGTCACTCCTCTGGAAAAAAAAGAAATGTTGACTTTTTTGGTCCTTTTGGGTTTTGCTTAGGCCAGACATACTGAAAGAGTGGCTTTTCCCATAATATTTCATCACTTCAACTGTTATTGCCATTCAGCAGCAGGGAACTCAACAGCATATGAAAATGAAAAACAATCTTTTAGGACTTATCCTGTCATTTAACCCTAGTTCAGATCTGTTCTGTCCTTCTGTGGCTCTAAACACCTGGGAGTGGATTGCTGCTCCTGGGTTGCTGCTTAAATGCCGTTAATAGTCATCCAAGGAGTATTTTTTTTATTACCGGCTTTGTACTGCAAAGATGAAGATTTGACCTGAAGATTGGTTCCCGTCTGTGTTACTTCCTCCCCCTAAAAATCCGCCTGAAAATTCGTTTTCCTTTGCCTTTGCCAGTCCAGCATAGGGATATTTCTGTAGGTCCAAACAGCACTGGCTACCAAGAAATCTTAATGTTTTTAGGCTATATTATTTGGAAGCATGTGAATAATCAACATGGAACAGGTGGGAGAAGGAAATATTACTCCTGGTGGGAATGAGAGTCCAGAGCATCAATGGTTTCTTCCCATCTGCACAAAGAGTTAGTGAAAAAGTTCCAAGATCCCCAAACTAATCCTGTAACCACGGGGTCATCCTGGTCTTGGGTGAGTGTGTGGGGCCATGCAATGTCTTGAGCACATTTATACAGCCATTATTCAAACATTTCTCTATTTTTCTAATAACTCTCCACACCCATGGCTATTTCGGAAGAACTGCAGAGACAGGCCCAAGAAAAATACCCAGTGCATGCTGATGAACATCGAGCCCATTATCAAAAATTAAAAGCCTACCCTCTGCAGAGAGTTTAAAGAACATAATATAACTTTGATTATATATCTTGTAATGCCAAATTTCCTTAGAGGAGCTGTGGTTCTAACTTAACCTTATTGAACAGCAAACTGCAAGGAAAACCACAGAATTTCATGAACCCCGGGGATGCACCCCAGGTGGCATTTGGCATATTTCATGAAACCTATTTCATTTCCAGTCCCCTGAAATTGCATCATCTCCTGTTCCACTATGAAATATTAGCATTTACAGCCTGTACATCCTGCTGGAACGCTGTGAGAACCTCATGGGTGTGTTGGGAAACTTTTCCCCTTTCCCTGAAATTTGCTGGAGTCCCCACAGAGTAATACAGTTGTTATCTCTTGTGCAGAAAAGGTTAAATCTGCTTATTTCAATATTGGAGGCCTAGAAAACATCACATTAAAGGAAGCCACATGTCAAATATGTGGAACTTCTATACATCCCTGTAGGAGATTATTCCATTTGCCATTAGACTCTAGCTTGGCAAAATTAAGATGAATATCAAATGTTTTTGTTTGTTTTTACTGGGTTGGAGTTCAGGACAGAAGCCTTGATAAGCAATACGTGTAGTATCTTCCCGATGTTAAATCCTTTTCTGGATAAGAACTAAATGAGAAATCAGCCTGGTTTTAATTAGGTTTTCTTTTAATGATGAACTGAGCTAACCATAAAAATTAACTATTTTAGTTTAATCAATCACTTCATACATCAAAGGTAAAATTTAAGATGGGAGGGTTACATTTATTTCTGCTGTTTCATTGCAGATCCCTGGAATTTGTTCAGTCAAATTGCATTGCAGCAGATATGACACCTTTTCTCTCATATTACAAAGATCTTTACTTTTGTGGATGTGATCTGAAAGACAACTTTAAAAAGCAGGGGTTTGTTTGTTATGGATAATGATGCAGCTCTTGCTTGCACGTAATCATCCATCAGTAGCCACCTCTGGGGTGGGAAGGATGCTTTTTTTCCTCTTCCTAATCTCAGCATTCATTTTAAGAGGTTTTAAAGGTGCAGTAAGTCCTCATTTTCTTCTTTCTTCAGAGGGGGATGTTGTCTCCCTCCACTTAGGGCCCATTGGCTATTCTGTATCATGTGGATTTTATGGTTTGCATAATCCACACGAGTCTTCCTGTGAGCACAGGGCAGAATGATACCTTTTAATTTGTTCATTTGAAAACCAACCAGTGCTGAAACAGAGTCAGAGGACTCAGGTTTGTTTCCATCTTGTGTAACCACATTTTTATTAACCTTAGTGAGCAGTCACTGCTGGTGTTGTGCCAGGGGAGCTTTCTCAGTTCATCCCAAATTGGAGACTTTTTATTCTTTTACAGGAGAAAGCAATCTTTAAAAAAGAAAAAAAAAAAAAACAAAAAACACTCTTTGGGAATAACCCCTTTATGTAATTTGTATAAACCAAAGCACCCCAAGAATATTCATGGCAGGGTAACTGTTAGAAGCTGAGTTAATTTGGAATGCTCATTCTAGATTATTACCCATAAGTGCAAGTTTCCTAATTTCTCTTTTCAATATGTATTCTAGGCTCTTGAGGGCAGAAGTTGTCTTTTGCTGCATCTTCCCATAATTTCTCTGAGCAATCTCTAAGCATTACTATAGATTAGCACCTAAACTCACAAGTATAGATTATAAAACAATTATTTTGTTCCAGTGCTCCCACAGCATTGGCAATTTGAAGCAACACTTCCTATAGCATTTAACAATAGAAAAGGCTTTTCTGTTTTTTCCTCTGAGATCTGTGAAAAATAGTTCTTGCTTTTTGTGGATTGGCATCAGTTCAATAAAACCCCAAATTATTTTTTATGAATGGACTCCTCTGCTTTGCTCTGGTTGGTCTCTCACTACCAAATCCTAGAAATCTCACCTCAGAGGCAAGAGGTTTCTGTGGATTCATTGAATCCTAGGATAAAAAGAAGATCTCTTTAAAACTGAGGAAGAAAAGCACACAAAAATCCCTCTTGTTAGAATCACATTTGTTAACAGACTTCCTTGGTGAGCAAAATATTGACAAAGACTGAGGGCAAAGCGAGAGGAAAGAGCTCTGTGCTGGTGAGAGAGTGCATGGAAAGGTTACATTTATCAGGGGCTGAGATTTCTAAGCATTTAAGGGATTTTCACGGTGAAGCATTTCTGTAAGCGATTAGAAAGGCAATAACTGTAGGAGACACCTTTGTTGCCTTGTATTTTTGTTAGTTTTGCTATTTTTGTGTAATAAGAAGACGGCCTCAAGTCCATTTATTGGCAATAAATAGGAATAATGATAAATAGTTTGTTTAGATGCTGCATTGACTCTTCTTAAAATTTCCACAGAAATGTCTGGGACTCTTTTGCTTGGATATTGCAACAGAGTACATGAGAAATAGGTTTTTGGGGTTGTATTAAAAATCCAAAGTGGTTGTCATGGGCAAAAAGAACTGAAGCATTTAAAAGCATTTCTAAAGGAAAGGATCTTGGGACTTCTGAGAGAGTTACACGGATCACTTCTTAAATCCACATTGCATTGCAAAAGTAGCAAGATAAAAAAGGCTTAAGCACAACATCACTTCATGAGGACTTGTTGCCAGCTCCAGCTGTTGCAGCTGGAAAAGGAGTGAATTACCTGTGATTTTTCTTTTCATGTACAATTTGCATATCCTAACTAAACATAGGGAGGGAGAGTGAGGGGAACAACAAAGGGAACAATAAGGATTTTGTCTGAGGCCAGGTCAACACTTGCCCTAGATAATGGTTGATGCCTGAATTGCTTAGGAGTGGGTTCCCTCGCAGCACGGGCTGGTTTTCATCATGGTGATAAAGGAAAACATTTCACACAATAACCATTGAGCCCCTTGTTATGACTTGAAAGCTGCGCAACTGCTTTTTATTCCAGGAGAATACGACTGAAAAATCATCTTAAGAACATGGCAATCCTTTGGTATTGTATACATTACTTTCAGTAATGTGTATAATAACACATAAAGCCAGGGTGGGAAGACATTGTACCCCTTTTAGTACAAAACTTAAACCTGTGAATAAAACTTGTTTAGCATAGCCACATAGTATTTCCTTGGCTGGGTTTATTTTGGCTCCCCCACTGTCACAGATGTTCATTATTACTGAAAGAAAACACTGTAAACTCAGTAGAGACTTTAAAGGAGGAAAGGAGGGAATTTGAATAAAATCTGAAGGTGTTTTTTGTTGTGTGTGACCTGATCATCAGCTCTAGAAAGCGTGTGAGCAACCTGCTGGGATCTGGTTTCCTCTGGGGAAAGCAGTGACGTAAATCCACTTACCCCTCATGGGAGCTGTGGAGATTATGGAGTGATTTGGCTGAGGGTCAAATGAAAGGGAACACAACAACGAGAAGAAAAAAAAGCTTTCAAAGGTTGTTTTCAGGTTTGAAGGAGATAAGGTGGGGTTTGTGGCTCTTTTATCACTTTCTCATGCCAGGGTACCTCAGATGTGCCTGGAGGAATCTGGCCCTGGTGGCTGCAGTCACTGAATTCACACGGGAATTTTAGCTGACCTTGTCAGCTCTGAGAGCAGCGCCTTAGACAGTGCAGAGACCCTTCCTGGGCTTGGAGAGCTCTATTAATAGATCTGTGGCACCCAGCCCAGCTCCAGGGCTGGAGGTGTGAGCTTTTGCACTCTTCTAAGGTTTTGCTCGCATGCGTTAGCACTGTACAATGCAGCCTTGCATCTCGAGATAAGGGAGGCAAAATCCCCAGCTCTCTAACAGCATCTGGCTCTGCTTCTGCCTCAGGAACTTTTTCACGGGTTCCACAGCATTTTTATCCTCAGAGCTTCTTTTCCAAGGTGTTCTAGTGGTGTTGAAATTTAAAAATCAAATTATAAATCAGTTGTATGTATTCTTTCAGCTTTGTATGTGTGTGCTTACACGGATATCTCACTAGGACTGCTCTGCTTTTAATCCTTCGTGCATCATCAGGGCATTTTCTTGCAAACTGGCAATTTTAGTCTAAACAGGTCTGTTACTCTTCAGAAATGAGAGGGACTGGATTTTTCATTCAGTGCAGTAGCTGCATTGCTGAGTGATCTCTCTCGAAATAAGCTGCTGATTTGGAAGCTCAGAGAAGAAAAATACTGTCCCACATAGGTTTAAGTGCATGCAACAGACACAGAATGCCTCTTACACTGTAGGAAAAACAGCTCTCCCAGTTCAATTCCCACCTAATTTACCTATAGCTCATGGCCTAATGTCATTTAGCTTACTAACAGAGCAAGGAAAAATGCTTTAGCTGTAGAATGGGTCATAAGCACTTTAGGTCTTCAAGGATTTTGAGAAAAGGAAAGAAAAATAAAATCACGTTGTGAAGGAAAGACAACTATTTCTCAGAAAAACATGGAAACCCATTTCTATTAGTAATTATGCTTCCTTTGAAAACACGCTTTGTTTTTTTTGGAAGGCAAACAGAATAAAGTCTGAAATCATAGCAAAGGTCATAAAAAGGATTCAGCCATAAAAGGACATATATGTATTAGCAAGTGACTTCTTCAAACAGCAGGGAAGTTTGAAATAATGGCTAGAAGTTCCTAGTATTAAGGAAAATTATTCTGCAACTTCATTATTTGGTCCTTTCATTATTTTGGCATACCTAAACTTACCTATTGAATTTTATGTTCTGCAAATATCTTTGCTAAGATTTAATTGAATTCTTTCTCATGTTTTAATCAGAAAATAGTCATGAAGATTTTTCTTGTGCTATGGTGGTAGAGGTAAAAATTGTTTCAACTTGCAAAGTTCATTTCCAGTAGACCTTAGAAATTCTTTGGACTTGTCAGTGAAGAGAAAGACAAACCAAAATATGTGAGGGCAGAGGTTATACAGCAACCAGGAGGGTGAAAGAAGCAACAGAATAACCCTGCTCCTTGACAGAAGAGAATTGGCAGAATCCACAAATCACAAAATCATTTTTCATCAAAATGAAAAAACATGGGCTGCTTGGTTGGTTTGTGATATGGCAATAGGTCTGGAAATAATAGAATTTGCATTTACACATGCAGTGCCATAAATACTAGATTTTTTTTTTAATACTTACTATTCTGGTTTTGTATCATTTATATCAAAAAAGATCTGTTCTTCTGGTGACCATAACAGTGGCTTCACCACAATGATCATAATGTAAACAATTATATAATTCTCTTCATGGGAATCAAGAAAAATGCAAGAGAAGGAAAGGAAGAGTTTCAGAAATACCTTCCCTAGGGGGTTTCTAGACAACTTGCATGAATTTTTGGGCTTTATTGCTTTGTAAAAAAAAAAAAAGAAAAATAAGCAGGTGGAGTAAATTTAAGCTACTAAATCAAAGCAAATGTCCCACAGCAGGTGGTCGACTTCTGAAAGCCTTGAGAGCTGGAAGAAGAACAAAAGCTTCCATTTTCTATTTAAAAGGTCCCTTGGATTAGACATCTAGAAGAGGAATGTGAGAAGCCAAAGGAGCTCTCTCTAATGAAATTAGGAACTCACATGTTAATACCACCTCAGAAATGTGTCTTAGAGAGTAACCTTTTCCAGCAGTCCTGATTGCACTGGGCTTTTGGTAAAAGCACCAAAAACCCCCAAGAATTATTTCTGTAAAATATTACACATCAATATCAATATAATGAAGACAAATTCAGTAATCACAGAATCCCAGAATGGGTCAGGGTGGAAGGGACCACAGTGGGGCATCTGCTCAGGCAGGACGATCCCAGAGCACAGGGCACTGGATTGTGTCCAGATGTTCTGGAATATACCCAGGGAGGAGACTCCACAGCCTCTCTGGTCTCTGCTCAGGGCTGGGCACTGCCCAGGGCAGGAGTTGTGCCTCCTGTGCAGGGGGAATTCCCGGGCTCAGCCCCTGCCCGTCCCTCTGGTGCCACTGCTGGGCCCCGGAGCAGAGCCCGGGCCCTGCCCGGAGCCCTCCCTGCAGCCAGGGACACCCAGGGCTGAGGTGTCAACTCCTCTCGAGGCTGAGCAGCCCCAGCTCCCTCAGCCTTTCCTGGGCACGGAGATGCTCCAGGCCCTTCAGCATCCGAGAGAGAATTATGTGCCAGTGACAGGTCAGCCCATCCCATCGGAAGATAAATATCTGCTGTGGGAGATGAGTCACCTCTGGAGATGCTGCTGCCTTTCTCCTGCTGCAGAAGAGCCTGGATGGCTGCCCAACATCTGGAGTGCAACACGAGGTGTGACGGACCCCCCCGCAGGGGGACATGCAGAGGGGCCAAGCAAGAGGCAGTTTAAACCAACAGGAGCATCCAGAACAAGCAGCAAATCCCAGCTAAGCTGGAATTCCACGGTGTGGGCCACAGCTCCCTGGGCAAGCTCCATAATAACAGCAGCCACTGACCACACAGCACCTACCAGGTCCCCCTGGCTCTTCCACCAACTAAAGCACAAAATGCTTTGCTGACAAAAATCCTCAAGAATATTGAAGTGCCTCGCTTATGACTTGTCTTTCCCTTTTCTCCACTGAGATCTATCAATTTTAAACAGCTTTTAAGGACTTAAGACATTTTAAGAGCTGCTTTCTCAGTTTTTCTTAAAAATAAAAAAAAACATTTAGAAGAGTCATAACAGCAGATTGTGTGACTTCTTGACACAATTGCATGGATATAACTGATCTGCAGTTACGGGAGAACTATTTACATTTACTTTCTCTCCTATTCCAGGTTGATTCTGCACCTATGCCTCATTTTCCTGGTTTTTAAATTTACGCCACTGAAGGCACGGAGAGTACTACTCATTATTGTGCAGAGAAAATACACTTTCACTTTACGTGTCTATATTTCTTCACTGAAAGCTGCCCTTATTATTGATGAATTTTTGGTATATGAAACAGTTATGCAATGGCACATATATCTTCTTGCTTTATATGTTATTCCAGGCAAGCTCCATGTGTTGAAAAACATACAGAGATTCAAATATGTTATGTTCATCATTAGGATTAAATCCTAGGGGTGAAAAGATTACATTTTCTGCACGTCAAGCTATAGTCACTGGCAGTAATGATTCATTTATTTGCAGAAAGCAAATAACTGGAAAAAAATCTATTAGGACACAAAAGTACATGGAAGACAAACCTGCAAAACAAAGGTGTTATACTCATTTTCCTGGCTGTCGTTTCAATATATTTGAGGCTGCACATCAGGGGAGTGCCCTCCTTTTTTGCTTTGTTTTGTTTTTCAATTTATTTATGAAGATTGATGTATTTTTGTGGTAGAGATGAAATCTTGGATAGACTTGTGGGATTCTAGACTTCTGCAGGTGTATACTGGAAATTCAATATGCCTTTGTACTCGGGGATGAAAAAGATTTGGCAGCTTAGGGAAGCATAAAACATAGTTTAAAATTCTGGTTGACTGGAACAGGCTGAAGCAGTTAATGCTGTATTGCACAGCGTGTTATTCCTGTTCATCCTTGTTTAGCTTTCCTCAGCTGTTCACAGCTCAGGGAAGCATAATAAATTAACCCTATTGCTTGGACTAATGAGTTGTCATTCTCTGCTACTTGTTCAGTTCTTGTTTGGTGTTAACATCATCCAAATTCTTACAGGCTGCCCAGGAAAGTAGTGGAGTTACTGTGTATCACAATTTTTGTCTCATTTATTAAATACTCCTCTGACCAGGACATATTTGCAACACACTACATGGAAAGAACTAGAAAGAAATTGTACTTTTGTAAGAATACGCACTGTTTTCCATAATCCGGTTTTTTGGTTTGTTTTTTTTTTTCTTTTTGTACTGTTGTGCCAGGTTTAAACTGTGTGCTCAGAGATCTTCCACTTACAGGCATAGAGGAAACATATAATGCCATATATGTGTAACCTGTGGTTCTCATTGTGCTCTCATTACCCACTGCTATCCTTTCAAGCAATTCCCTGAAGGAATCACTTTCCCTGCAACTGTTTAAATGTTGGTAGGAATAATTTATTTAAACTGGGGGCAGGCTGTGGTTTCTGTGTTGCTTGTGAGCAGTTTGAAGTGTGGTCTCCCCCCAGGGCTCTGTGACTGGAACATCCATCCAAAACTGTGCACGAGGCACCTGTGGGAAGCAGTCTGGATTCCTGGCTGTGGAAGGCAGTGGGATCAGCAGGCGTGGCTGAAGGGGACAGTGACAAATAGCCTCAGTGCTCTGCTGCATCACCAGCAGTGACGAAACTTGAAGGGTTTCCTGCAGAGAGCCACACTTACAGCAATTTATCCTCAGTTCTTTAAAGCAATATCCATTTATTGTAGATCCTCCTCCTGTTTGGAGAGCCCTTCTGGGCTCTTGGCTTGTAGGGGCTTCATTTTTTAAGTCTTGCATTATGATCAAAATCAGAATTATCTGAGTCAGAAAATGTTTCACCAGAATTGCTGAGAAGTTGGAGTTACTGAAAATTGTGTGACCAGGAACAGGTCAGTGCCTTGTGATCAGTGCAGTGTTAAGCAACACACAGCTGATAGTCAAAGGAGGTGATGTTCCAATTATTATTTGGGATATAACCATCTATACCACATTATAATTAGCTTAAAAACAAAACAAAGCAAAAACAAACAAACCAACCAAAAACCCTGACCACTTTTAGAGTGTGGGAACTACTTTTAGCATTAAATTTACCTCTACTATGATTTGAATTAATAGCATTGGCTTCTCTGCCTTTTTGGAAGCAGTTTCTGTATGAAAGAAATCTCTTTTGCTTGTCAGGGAGAAAATTTTGAGAAAATATTGTGACAACTGGAAATATAATTGCTTTCATTTTGTACTGTTCTACAGATTTTTTTCCAGTGCTGGATAGACTTGGCTGTGATAGGGACTGTAGAGGGAATGACAACTTTGTTTCCATAATGCTGGAAGGAGTCAGATGTTCAAAGTTCATTCAAATCTTTTCCTATCTTTGGAGCTTCACTAGTTTGCAGTGTGCAAGTAGGATTTTCTTCTTAGGCTCTGGAGAAGTCTTTTTCTTTCTGTTTTGCTTTATATTGCTGAATATGTTCTCAGACTGCAACCAGGTGTCTTTGGGGTGAAAGCTCTTGTGTCAGAATAGTCTGGATCGGGCTGGGAAGGATAAACTTTAAGCAGCTATCCTTGGAGCATAACTTGGAGAACTTGTTCTTGTTCCTGCTTGTCGTAGCTCAGCTGTAAAGTTTGCAAGATCACGAGACAAGAGGGAAGTAAGGTAGGGAAAAGGTGGCTCATTTTTGACTGACAGCAGTTAAATTCACATCTTGGCAGTGGCCAGCTTAGCCCATTTTTAATAGGAGGGCACAGAGAGCCTGAGTGACACTTAAATGTCCTTGAAACACTGTCTGACATTGTTGTGTCAAATGCTTGCACAGAGTCCGCAGTGATTATTCAGTGATCACTGTGAGTCACCAAACCCAGGGAGTCTCCATCCTGGCTCTTGAATGTGTCCTTGGTGCTGTTCCTGGAGGAACAGGAGGACAGAGGTGGGAGGGAAAGTGCAGCTCCCAGGTCTTTCTGAGTTGAAGAAAGCAGTGCTACTGCTGGCAGCCCAGCAGCAGGAGGAGATTTGGAAACTGCGGTAGTTTGTTCCGCTCATTATGCCCAGTTCTTTCCAGTCAGCTGCTTATCCATTAGCTTAGGAAGTACAACAATCACCTAGAGCTATCCCAGCTTTTTTAGTGCACATTTATGACATGCATCTCCCTTTTGCTCTTGTGGCTCTCCTTCCATTTGCCATCTTTCTCATTTAAGGAGAGATTATTTGCCAGCCACTCTGCCAGAGAGAGTGCTCTAGGCAGGGAGGAGTAGCTGCACTGCCCGCAAAGTCCCAGACCTCTCCAAGGAATAATTGTGTTAAAAGTAATGATGTGCAATAAACTGGAGGTGCAATAAAAACCTCGTGCAGATGTTATTGCGTAGAAGCAAAATGTGTAACATAAAAAATGTAAAAAACCCTAAATAACTACTGGAACTTCACAGGTCTTGAATATTTTTCTGCAGACACTACTATGGTGCAGCGACACCCTGTGCATCGCGTTAATTTCATTGTTTGCCAAATAAACCAGATCTTTCAGAAAGCTCCTGTGCCATGCTTTGGATTCCTTTTTCTCTGAATTCGTTTTCCTCAGAATTCCTTTTTCGTACCATTGATTTAACTTGAATGGGAGAAGAGAAGCTCTTCAGCTCCCTGAGGTGACTATCTCAGGCCTTTACTCCACAAAGCACCTACATATATCCCCAAGTCTGCCTTTATTTCTTTAAAAAATGAGACTTATGCATATGTTTAAGCAGTTATTTTGTACTGGTGGGCTTATGAACTAATGATTAATATTTTTGACTAATATTCAGGGTGTGCTGAAGGGCTGTTGTGATCTGAGACCCAACAATGCGTGAAGGAAACCAGGATGCACAGAAAGGCCTGAATCTGTTGGAAATAACTTTGTCTTTGCTGAGGAGAGGAGAGGATGTGGGAAGTGGCTGGTACTTTTGGATAGCATCACCTTTCAATGTGTTGTGCTTACAATTCAGAGCTGCCATAATTTATCAGTGCTCTCTTGTTTTATTAACGTGGGGAATCTGCAATCCCCTTTGCTCAGTCTGTGCTAACCCTGGAGTCATCCTCCCATATATCTGGACAGTAAAAATCCCTGCAGCTGGAACTTGTAGTATTGGCTGTGGTTTTTTGTCCAACAAAGGCTGGAGGAACACAGAGTTCAAATGAATACATGTTTTGTTAAATTTCTGGCAGCTTTGCATGAACAGACGAGAAGGAGTGACAGGCTGTGGAAGTCAGCATAACAAAATGTGTGTTTCTGGTGATGTACAGTGGTTCTGAAAGTGGGTAACAGTGTCCTAGAGAGAGAAAAGGCTGTGTTTGGGGCGTTTCCTTTCTCTTTGTTCGCTGATATTCTGCTTCCCCTGGTGTGGGTTTTAGTTGACAGGAGAATACTGCTGTACCAGTTTAGGAATACACTTTATCAGTGAAATTATGATGTTTAGCAATAGAAATGCTGTCAATATCTTATAAACAAACATTTCCTGATACTTTTTTTTTTTTCTGTGATTTCCTATTGACAAGCAGGGGGTTAACAAAGTATTAAAAAGGGAAGTGTGACCCTTCTGTCAGTGTAACAGTGAAAGCCTAATCAGTGATTGTAAACTCCTTTAATTTAAAATATTATTGTGATCTGATAGTGTTTCCATCTTGCAACACTCAGCAGTTAAATTTTATACTTCAGCACCGTATCTTCTTCCACTAGCACTTAATTTACCAGTCATATATTTCATGATGATGTGAGTGTGTATCTTAGCAGCAAAGGTTCTGGCCAACTATAGCATCTTTTTTTTCATAAGTAGGAGGGAAAATATTTTAAAAATAACTTCCGATAAACCAAACAGACAGTAGAAGTTTGATCGTTTACAGGGAAGAAATATGCAGTAGAGAAAAATGTCTTTTGCTAAGTATGTCCTTTGTGAATACCAAGCCATAAATTGATACGAACTTATCTACAGCAGTGAATGGTGATTTTAAGTTGGAAGGGACTGTAAAGATCATCCAGTCCCACCCCTGCCATGGGCAGGGACAAGTTCCACTATCCCAGGGTGCTCCAGCTTGACCTTGGACACTTGCAGGGATGGGGGATCCTCAATTTTTCTGGGCAATCAGTTTTCTGACACTGTCCCACATGACCAAAGTTGTACATCTTGGTCTCCTTGTGGATCAATTCCCATTTATAAAAGAGGGGCAAGCTACTGCTTTTCCTATCCTCTGTCACTACACCAGGCTGAACCTTCTCGATATCATAATCAGCAAAACTGTAAAGTCTGATTTGGGGCCTCTAAGTTTTTCTAAAAATAGAGCTAATAATTAAAATTGCTGATAACAAAATTGCTGATGTTGCCTCTGACTTTTTTGGGGTTAATACTGTGTTAGTCATTTTTGTCTCTGACTATTTGTCACTGCTTTAAAGCAATACTTTTTGTTTGCTGCAACATTATTCTGAAATGTGGAGAGTTTCAGGTTTCAATCCCATGAACGCTCCTTGGAGGCTACAAAGCACATATTAGTCCTTATTCTCTGATTTGCCGCCAAAATGTAATCATCTGTTGTTTTTGAGTGTGCTGGTGGCAGTTTAGAGTAAAAAAGGATGATTTGATACCCCCAAGAACAAATTCACTGCAAGGAATTTGAATACCTGCTGCCCAAGAAAGCTGTAAATATGTCTTATATCCAGAATTTTTGTATCACTGGAAGAGACAGTGGGATTTGCCTTAATGAACAAAACCTAAACCACTGAATGCAATGTTTTCTTTTCACTGGGGACTTCTGAAGGTGATCTACTAGAAAAGAAGGTCACACATTCCCACTGGAGTGAACAAGGTAAATGTGATGCTCATGTGTGAAGTGTGGTAGGAATCTCACAACAGAGCTGTAAGAATGCTTAAAACTGCTCTGTCAACATGACCCTCTGGTGAAAACACCCAGCAAATTCAGGATATCTTTGCTGCATTGGAATCAGAGTTGTTTACAGCTCAAGAATACCTCTTGGGTTCTTTGAGTGCAAAGCAAAATTAAATTTTAGAAGAAATGTGATTCAGGAGGTTTTCCGTTAACTCTGTCTCACGTGCTTTTTGATTTCCTTCTCGTTTCTTTCCCGTCACTGTCACCAGATGTTTGTCTGAAGCATTATGTTTTCAACTCTGGGTGATTGAAACTGGAATTTAGGTCTCAACTAGAAAAACCAAATGGTTTAAGTGCTTTGTATAGTCCATAAGTCAAATAGAAAAATGTAACTATTTCTACATCGCAAGTAAGAAAATTTTAAAAAATTTATTCCAAAGTAGATAATGAAAGACTCATGTTGGTTTCAATGACTTTCTGTCTTTAAGTCATTAAAAAAAGCATCAGCACAAGGGATGACCTCTGATCACTTGCACTTCCCTTAAAAGTCCTCTTAGCAATGTCCAGCCTTCTTCAAGAGTTTTTATACGAGAAAAGCTGAAGCGTTTTGGCACAGAGTGTGCTATGAACACGAACACCCCCAAATAAATGCTTTTTTCCAAATTTTGTGCTTTATGATGCGGTAGCGTGGGTGGTTGCTCGTGCACCTTGCCTCATGAATGAATATCTTACAAGTGTGTTATTGTTACACACAGAAGAAGTGGTATCACTCAATAAGCAATTTATCATCATAGTTCAATACACTGATTTATCTGTACACAGCATCTGAGAAAACACACTTAAAATGCTTTGAACTGGTGAAGGAAGACATCTGGAACCCCTTGTGGCTGCATTATATTCTACATTGTTTCCATCTTATTTTCCTGATGTGCGAGCCCTTCACAGATGAAGTTGTGGAGAGTGATTCTCCTTGGCTGGAAAAAAGAAAAAGGAAAAAAAAAAACAAACCCCAAAAAAACCTGCACACTATGAGCAATTCTTTTATTTGAAATTACAGCCTGTACTCCCAAACTCAGTGCCACTTGGCAGCTGAAAGTTGATGAGGTGCAGTAATTAATGAGTTAGTACTTGTTGGGTAAGCCATGGAAATCAACAACTGTGTTCTTGTCCTTTGCCTGTTCCGTGTGGAATAAGATGTTGGATTTCACTTGCAAGTGAAGAAAGAAGAAAGAAGAGCTGTTCACCTGGTTATTTATCAAGCTTTGGTCTTTTTAAACCAGGGTTCCGGTCCTATTAGGAGAGGGAATGCTCAGTCTCTGTACCACTGCCTGGCTGTGTGCAAAGCTCAGCTGCAAAGTCCTGCTGTCCATGGAATGCTGAAGCCCTGCATTTGTTTAAAATCTGGCCTTGTGCTCAGGGATGTTTATACTGAAATCAAACATAGAAGATGACACCATTCCTGTCCCAAAGAGTTCCCTAAAATCAAAAGCAAAACTATGTAAAATAAAACCAGTGGTTGTTTCTGGCTCTAAATTTTAACCAGAGCAGGTCTGGCAGTTAAAAAACATTGTCCTATATATAGGGTAATACAATCTGTGTTAGACTGTTCTTTATCAGTGGTGTCAACTAGGACTAGAAAAGCTTTTTTTTACCAAAATATTGGACAGATTTATGTGTGCATATATACACAGGATATTTTTTCTGTGTGTATATGAGTATATGTACTTATAGAGAGAGATGTATCAAATTAGGCCCGAATGGACACACCCACACATGCACTGTGCACTTCAGGAACTCAGATATTAATAAGACAATAAATTACCATTGCAGCTGGTGAAGCTTTAGCATATTCCCACTTCACTGTTGAGATGAGTAGGTCATATGTTCACTGGACTGACCTGGGCTGTATTGTCACCACCCAGCTGGGAGTCCCTGAAGTCTTTGGAGCTCTTCAGCAGAAATCGTATGTAAGGCTTTGCATCTGCTCTTTGAATTTATGGGTGCTGAGGGACTGGAGCTTTTTGCACTTGCCCAGATTACCTCAGGTGCTTTTGGAAGCAAGTCTGCTTGGAAAAAATTGTCAGGTCAGGTTAAAGATAGAAGTGAGTGAAACATGAAAAGTCTCTGCATTTTGCGTTTAAAAATGTCTGAGTGAACCTTGGAAAATACAGATTTGCTTCCCCCATGCCCCCAAATCTTCATCATTAATCTGACTTTACAACTGATAGTGGTATAGTGGTACTAGGGAGCATCATGCTGTTGTTTTCACACTGCATTTGGGCCCTCCCCTTGAACCTTTTCTTCCCTGATGCACTCTGATTTTGGGATGCTGATCGTGCATAATTTTGAAATGCAAAGGGGCAGAATAGGAAAAGAGACATCCTTGTTCTTTTGGATCAGCTCCCATACTTATAACCTGTCACTAGAGTCTTTCTCCAAAAATCAGATGTGAGACATTTAGAAGATTCACGGTTTATTTTATTCTAAAATGGAAAAAATAAACCCCCTTTTAATATCTCAGTAGTAAAGAGGGAAAGGGAGGGTACAGCCAGTGGAGAGAGAGAAACTTCTTCAAAAGTAGAGGAAATACAGCATTATATCTTAAAGGACTCAAAAATCTGGCTTTGTCTAGTGACAATAAAAGGAACTTAGAGACAAGATATTTTTTAAACACCTTAGCCACTTTAAAACTCTCTCTCTTCATAATGGAGGATGTTATTAATGGAATGTTTTTACAGTACATATATCATATAGATTATCTATAGGTTGCATAGGTTTTAAAGGCATTGCCTCAGTGCATGGACACAGGTAGAAAGGGAACACAACGTTGAGTGTGCAAAGCACCAAGCTTGAGGGGAAGAGATGAAATTCTCTCTTAAGACTCTTAGAAACCAACATGGTTTGCAGGTTTTGCTCACTGAGCTTTGGATGTGAAATGGGCAAAAGTGTAGCCAGAGAAACCCTGCTCCCTTCAAATAGTGAAGTGAGGAGGCACTTACCCTAACTAAGAAAATGCATGTGAAAAGAGAGGAATAAATCAGTGGAGGAACAAGGCCTGTGCTCCTGCAGAATATTTGGCTATTGAGAGGAACAGGGAGAGTAAAATATCTCTTACAGAGCCCAAAATGGAGCATTGCTTGCTGAAACTTGCAGCCTCTGGGGCTGGAGCTCCTTTT
The DNA here is from genome assembly GCA_013399875.1 of Gymnorhina tibicen. Classification (NCBI taxonomy): domain Eukaryota; kingdom Metazoa; phylum Chordata; class Aves; order Passeriformes; family Artamidae; genus Gymnorhina; species Gymnorhina tibicen. The sequence goes on along the minus strand of VXAZ01002903.1, from coordinate 49,839 downwards.
TCTGGGTGACAGGGAGCTTGCACAAGCAAGACACCTTCCCCAAGGAACTGGCAAAGTGCCAAGGAGCCACAGTTTGGGTAGGATTTTGCTGACTGTGGTGAAGAGATGAGACTGGGAAGGAGGGTGGGCTCACACGTGTTTGTGTGCGTCAGAAAGACGTGCTCAGTGGAGTGGGGAGCCAGGAAATGTTGGGTTTAGTGAACCACTGCATCTGAGCAGAGTGTGTTGACTTTTTAATCCACTCAAACCGAAGTTTTGTTTGGTGTTTTGTAAACTGGGACAGCAAAGCACCACGTTCTACTCAGCATGTAAAGTGTTGTCCTGTTCACTGTTGTGCTAGCTGTGCTGAAAAAGAAAGCAGAGACTGATGTGGATTTTCCAGGTCATTACGTATGTACCTATTTACTAATATTTAGTTTATTAATTGATAAAATGGGTAAGTAGTAATGTGCTTCCAATACACATCGGAATTGTACGAATACACTGACGTTTTCCCAAATACATGTCTGTGCTGCAAAAACTGTCATTGGGAATTGCCTCCCAGTTGCTTCAAGAATCCCCCACATTAAAATCAAAATTCTAAGTTGAATCAGGATATAATTCAAATGGAAGGAAGGAAGGAAGGAAGGAAGGAAGGAAGGGTGTTTAAAGCTCTTTTAAATGCAATATCATTTCGTAGTTGAGATGCAAAAGGAAAATTCGGGGTAGTCTTTATACCCATGAAAGGAAGGAATTATTTTGCAATGAAACAACTGTAATCAGAAAAAGAGAAGCCAAGCACATCCTAAGAGTTTTAAGTAAACATTTCTGAGTCATCCAAAATAGTTATCACATAAATAATTAGAAAGCTGTTAAAATAGATGCAATTTTATTGTCTGGATTTAGTGAATTCATTGGTTCAAAAGCCAAACCAATCAATCATCTTAGAAATCTAATCAAAATGGCTGTTGTAACATAATTTTTGGTTTCACTTCTAGATAAAAACGTTGTTCATAAAATAAATATTCCTTTGAGAGAAAAGTAAAAAGATGGATTGTAAGGAAAGTGTCCAAAATTATCTGAATGCCTGGGACAGAAATAGAAAAGACATAGATAAATATGATTATTATTTCTGCCTTCAGGAGTCAAAAATTAAATATAGTTTCATCCTTGTTTTCTTAAGTCTAAAATCTCAGTGTGAATACATTCATTAAGTTTTAATGTTAATTTGGAGAGCAAGTTAAGTAAAGCATATTCATAATTCTTCTAAGCACAGGCATTTTATCCACAGCAATTTTCTCAGTACCTTGCCAGTAGCACAAAGAAGCGTGGAATCACTATTTTATTTTGAAAGACTGAACTGAGACCAGATAGGAATTAAATTTAGCTGTGCTCGTTGGCTAAATGAATAATATCTGTTGGGTAGATTCCCAGTATGAATTAGATAATAATCTGTGCAATAATTATCTGCAATTACTCCATTACCTTAGGGAACTAGAAAGATGAAAGCCCGTGAAAGCATAAATTGTGTGCTACAGATTGCTGTAGACCTTCCCCTGTTGATTTACACTGTACACACCAAGAACTAGTTCCAGCTTGAGCACTCACTCACAGCTTTGGGCTACAGGCATTTGGACAGGAAGCCGGTCCTGCCTGGCTCCTCTGGCTGGATATCCTGGGGGAGATCAGATTTCCTCTGGGAACGGGGCCCTTGCACCCCTGGCTGTCCTGGAAGCTGGACATGTGAGGCACAGGACATGTTTAAATTGTCTCTTTGAGAGAGAGGGAGAATGGACTCCTGATCTGCAGCCTCCTCAAACCCTGGGGGTGGGGAGGGCAAGGCTCCCTTTGCCCTGGGCTCTGAGCAGGGCTGGGACATGGATGCTCCTCTCTGGACAGCCACCAGTTATGGGATGCTGGAAGTCGATCCCATGAACAGCTGCCTTAACATTGTGGATGTCCCATCCCCAGAAGTGTTCAGGCTGGCTGGGGTTTGTATCAACCTGGTCTAGTGGGAAGTGGCCCATGTCAGAGGGGTTGGAAGAGCTTTACGGTCTTTTTCAATCTGAACCATTTTGTGCTTCCACAGTTCTGTGCTTCCCTAGACTCATGTGTAAGATTACGCCTGGAATCCTTTTCTTCTCAGTGCTGAGCTCTGGAGGACATGCAGAGCTCTGAAGGGGCAAAACTTTGAAGCAGTCCCTCCTCCTGCACTCCTTCTCCTCATCCTGCATCTAACACAGAGGAGCAGGTCACTGACCACATCTTTATAAAAATAATTAACAGGAACAGGGGAGGGTTTCTCTTTGGGTCAGAACTATGCCTTGGGTGCTTTTGCCAAACGCAATCTCAGTGAAAATATCTTGCCCATCTTCAGCAATCAGCCTCAGGTGCCATTCTGTGTCTCTCAAAACCTATGACTTTCTTTCTATTTCTAAAAGTGAAAAACTGCACAAAATGCATGCCATCTATGAAGGGATGGAAAATTACTTATTATATGAAAAAAAAGTGCACTTCCACAGTCATTTTGGTTAATTCAATATTCAGTGTTTGACTTCAGCCAACACCAGAGATAAGTGTACCAAACCAAACTGACAGCTTTGCACATGATAATAGTGGAATTTACTGGGTTTGGAACAAGTCTTGTTGTATTTTTCAGTTAATGACCAAGCTACCATATCTGTCAAACTGACATTGAAGTTATTAGAAATGCAAATGGAATTAAAAAAGCAGTAGATTAAGTTCACACAGATAAGGGCAAGGGGGGTCATATCTGTGCGGTAACAGCACTTTGCCAGATGTTTCTGTGCCAAACCAGATAGAAGCTGTAGTGTTATTTATTTTTTTAGCAGAATGCAGAGTCTAAATTGGAAGAATTATTATTACTGCAATCATAAAGACACTTGTGAGTCATTGTTTAAAATTAATTGGTTTGATTGCCAACAGTAGTATGATTATGGCAAGCATGGTCATCAGCTGCCCAGGACTTTTCCAGGTTGGCTCAGAGAATGGCCCATGGTGGCTAAAAAGTGGCAGGTTAATCCAAGGTAAACCCGTCCACATCTTCCTCTCTGCCAGTCACATTTCAGCAATGAAAGGTGAAGATTTCCTTACCTAATGTTATAGAGATGCCCATATTAAAAACAAAGGGATTAATTAGAGTCACTTTTCAGTGTGGGGCTTGTACTGTGAGAGAACTGTACCACCTGTGAATTTATTTGTCTGAGTCCCATTTGTACAACTGGGAGAGTTTTATGATTTCTCAGGGGTCAGTAACAATTGCAATGTATATTTGCTCCACATAATCATGTATGGGAGGTAACAAAGTGCAGGAGAGCCTCAATTAGCACTGAATTTGTGCTTCCTCCTACATTTCAACCCCACTAACCTGACCTGAGGCCCCTGTGTGTATCATGCAGCTGCCCAGCTGGGCCAGCTTTTCTCCTATGACCATTTTCTCCCTTTCCTGGAATTCCTCTTAAAATTTCCACAGAAGGGAGTACTTTTCCTCTTAGAATCTCTGGCTGCAGTCTATCTCTAGGCCTGTTTTGTTGGCTGATGCTGGGGTTTGTGCTTCAGCCACACTCCCTTGCTCAGCTACAACTTTCGTATTCCTGGCTTGAATTTTCTAGGCTGTCAAGGCAGAAGTGTCCAGAGAATATTGCTAAATATTTTGTCAGGGCTGGATTAGATGCAGGCACAGCTCTGTGTAAGTGTTCGTGCCCAACAACAGTGGCTCAGCCACCTGAGTTTTTTTGTGGCATTTCTGGCTCAACTTTGTCAGTTTGAAGCCATTCCCCCATGTCCTGTCACTCCAGGCCCTTGTAAATAGTCTCTCCATCTTTCTTGTTTCTCATATAAACAGATTATTTTTACTTAAAGCAGGGTAGACTTACCCTGTATTCTTCTGGAACCATTTATAGATGCAAACAAAGGGGAGATACTGCGGAGGAAATTAGGAACAGGCGCTTCTGTGAGCTCAGTGTCAAGAGATAAGCTACACAAAGGGTTGCAAATTAAAGAGGCTCACCCTTTGGCAGGTAGGAAAACTATGAAAGCAGTATAATCTGAAAGCCATGGTAAAGAATAATAACTGCAGATCCCTGCAAAAGTCCTGAAAAAAATTGCTATCAGCCACTGCTGCTTCCAGAAAGAAAATAAAGGAAGTACATATATGTAAGGTTCTTTTCTTCTTTTCCAGGAATGTATTTTTTTCTTACCTTGTGGCTACCACTTTCTCAAAGAAAAAATAATAATTCCAAACATAAGGTTAGTTTTCTGACATCATGAATTGCATCATGAGATGTATCTTAAAAGACTGTCCAGGGGATTTGGCTCTGAAAAACTTAATTAGCAAAATCTGCTAATTTTCCTTAAAGAAGATATGTTTTTGAGAGGATTTAAGAATAGCTTTGATTATGCCTAAAATATTTGGTATTTGCAGAAAATTCTTTTTCTTAACTTTATTTAAAGATAAATATAATTGCTTCATAGCTCTAGTTTTCTAATTTGAGGTCTTCTGAACTGCATTTTGAAGAGTAATGGAAATATAGTCTATTTTTTCTGTCCTATAATAATTTTGATCATTTCTAGGTAACATAAGCACGCTGAGTTTTATACAATGTAGTTCAGTTAACAAAGATATCAAATAATTTCTCAACAAGGTGTTTCAGACATCTCTTATCAAAGTACAGGGCACTCGAGTGACAACCACAGAGAATTGTTCTAAGAAATGTCATTCAGAAGTTCTGCATTGCAATGATAATTCTTTGTTGATTGCTTAATCTCCCTGCATGAGAAAATATTCTCACAACAATACTTTACTGCAGAATTTGCTGAAATATGAGAACAGAACAGGAGCCATGTAGGCACAGAGCCTCCTGGTAGCAGGCAATTCATTTTTAGATTGAGCCTTTTGTCCCTTGCCCTGAGTTTTGTGTGGAACCACTTCTGATGTTCGACCCCAAGAGACTTGTATTCCTTCCAAACACTTTGGGGAAGCTGTGGTTAGACATTCAAACCAAGCTGTTGATGGCTTGGTGAAAGATAATAAGCCTCATTTTGTCTGCAACTGTTACAAGTTGTCCCTTGCCAATCCTTTCTGTGTCTTTGATCTTTTAAGGCAACTTTGGCTTATTAAAAGGCCAAGTTAAAATGGTCCTTTAGGAGAAAAGCTGCTCTGTTGAACAAGCAGGATTTTGTGTGAGAGGTGTCTGCAGAAAATACTGATCTGAAAATATTGTTTCACAGTTTACAGGAGTTGTAGCTGACTTGTGTCATAGATTGGTGGCATGTCTGTGGGTCAACTTCTTTGTGTGGACTTCATTTGGTGATACCTCAACCGGAGAATACTTCTATTAACATTTTATAAAGCAGACACCACTGCTTCCCTGCAAAAATTCCACAAAGAGACCATGGTAAAATAACAAAGGTTTTAGGTATCATTTTTTTAGTAGTGAAAGAAGCCTTAAATTTATTTCCTTTGCAAATCAGTCCTCAGGGCAGATTTCCCCCGGCTAGGTTATCCCAGTGGAAAGTGTGAGCAGCAGAACTGCAGCCTTCCAGACGTCTGAAAATTTGCTGTTCTGTGGAACCTTGGGTTAAACACTTCGCAAATAATTCTCAAAAGGTCTCAGAGTCAGTGAAACAGGGACATATCAAAGGGGTTTTGCCAGCACTGTCATGTTAAAAGCCTTTCCAAAGCACTCCAGTGAAGGCCCAGCTGCCTCTCACACCCACAATGAGCTTTTGATGTCATCAGAGGTTTCCATTTCCGTAGGAATCTCTGTAGATCATGAGGCAGCCAGCAAGGATTCAGTCTGGGTAGCAAATGATGAATGGGAAGCTGCTGCTTCCACGTTTTCTGCTGCTTGAGACACATTTTAAGGCAAAATGACAGCTCCAAAATCACACTCTGTTCCTCGCGCATCTCGCCGAAAAACAAGACAAAAAAAGAACCTGTCTCAGTCCCCTGCCAGACGTGGAGAGATCTGCTCAAAAGAACAGCCTCCACTGTTTTGAGGGCCAAATGCCAGGTAGCAGCAGGCTGAGTGGGTGGGGAGTGTCTGAAAGGCGCTGCCTCCAGACTTCAGGAAGCAGCAGTGCTGTTGCAGTATTGCTCCTGATGTTTTATGAGCTGAGACTCCCATTTAAAGTTCAGAGCCAGGAGGAAACTTGTGACCCTGCATCAGTGAGATCCTCAAAAAACTAAAGACAAAGTTCCCCTCACCTGTCTCCCTAAGTCGGTATTTATTGGTTTCAAGGTATCTGGATAAAATGCTTGGAAATTCCAGAGGGATGTGAAGACAACTCATGCAAAATGTTTCTCTTTTCTTACTTTTCATCTCTTTCTCAGAGTCATCTGAGGCTACGTAGAACCTGTACAGCTATAGGAGGAATTCCTGGAAATATGTTTTCTTATCCTTGCATGCTCAAATTGCACCTTGCAGGGCAATAATAGATATAATATTAATTCTGCCCAGTTTTTTAATAAGGCACTTCTGGGGGATCACAATCTTGAGCTCCCTTGGACTTGGTAGTAGACATGAAGCAGGGAGTTCCTCTCTGCAAAGATATAAACCCACTTCCAGTGCACGTGGCCAGCTTAAGCATTTGTCAGGAGAAGGGTGCTGTGATTATAGCAAAAATTCTGTAGGAGAAGTTATTTCGGGAAGAATAATCGCGGTTACAGAGCAAAGAGACTCAAAGAAGAAAACAGTGGCTATGATTGAAATTACAGGGGCAAACAATAACTATTTTCCACCTTTACAAAACCCATATAGATACAAGATGCCAAATGCTTAATTGCATCAATAAAAACTCGGTTCTATGTGTCAGCATCATGTAAATGACATTTTCCTTGTCAGAGACATGACAGAGTTACACCATCTTCAAAATTTTGAACTACCAGGGAAGAAAGTAGATAAAAGTAGTTGCATTTGGGGCATCCTGGCTGAATATTAGAAAATATAAACCACTCAAGAAGTAGCAGTTAGTCACTAGATATCATATAATTAATGAGTTTGAAATGAGTAAGGCTGGGCACTCCGTTACACCACCAGGCTGATTTAGAAGGCAGAATGAGGCTATATTGTTTTCTCATGTCATAAAAGCTGAAGACTTGGATAACGAAATGTCAGAGAAATTCTGCTCTTACAGCTCAGCTCTTTCTTGAAGCCCTGCTTTTATTTTCAGATTTGCTGTTAATTCCACTGAAACTTGATCCAGAGGAATTTTGTGCTACTATTTCAGTAACATAAAGATCTTGAGTGGATTGCAAAATTGTTCTAGGATATTGCCTCTTTTCAACAATGCTTCTTCCCTATAACAACTTAAAAGCAAACAAAATGAAGAGATAAATCTATGAAACATAAATCTGGGAGTGCCCCGTGGAATGAAATTATATGACAAGACTACAATTCTCTGTGCCAGCCATTGGAAGAGAGAGAGCCAAGTGAAGAATGAGTGGTGGAAAATTGGCTTTTAAATAATTGTAAAGGAAAACAGAGATTGCAAGAGACCATCATTAAAATCTGGGCTTCTAAAAATCAAAAGCTGGTTGCAATTTTGACAATTCTAAGTTGGCAGGTGCCTGCAGACAAAATTACACTTTTCATCTGCTCTGGAAATAGTAGTTAATAACTCTTAGGCATTTCTTGCCTGTGGGACTCCAAAAACAAACCAGTGTGCCCAGATGAGATAGTAATGAACACTGGTGCCGGTATGAACCAACTCAGAGCAGTGTGGTAACAAAAACTACAAGTTACATAAAATTGCTTATAAATGAAGGAGACTATGGAGGAAGTGAGAATGAGAAGAGAGGAACCTGGTGAGATCTGTTTAACTGGCAGTGGGATAAATTGTTTCTGAAGGAGTAGAGGGGTTTTTGTAAGATGCACTTCTGTCTCTTCTTCCTGGGAAAAAATAAAAAAGGAAAAAAAAAACAAACCCTGGACTTGCAAAGTCTGTGCTTGCCAGCTGTATCTAAAATTCCATATATTGCCAGTCTGTGGAAGAGAGAGGGCTCGGGGCAGTACCATGAGCTGCAGATCTCCCATGAATGCAAGACAAGACACTCAATTTCTTCTGGGTATCTTGGGGGAGAAAAGACACAGTTGTGCCACCTTTTCCTGTGTGGCAGGCACTGCTGTCACTGCCCACACAGGTGGTTTGAATTCCAGGGATCCAAGACCTTCAGCTGACAACAACAGATGACCCTGGACTATGTGACATGACAGCTAGAATATTGTTCCTGCCCTGGCCCTTGCAGTTTTGTTACTCTTACGATTACAGCCTCTCTGAGTTCTGAATAAGCCATGTATGACTTCTAAACACGTGGGGTTTTGGGGAGGGGGAAATAGCTGTGCTTTGTGACTACACATTTTGTTTTATTTCTGAATCTTTAGCTTGGAAAACTTGATAAGGGATGTAATGCATAAAGAATGTTGTGGAAAACATGGAATGAAAGCAGCTTTACCTTGTTCTTGGATGAGCTGGCTCTGATGAGTCAGTAAAGTGTCTTCATACTCCTCTTGTTCTGTTCAGATAAACGTTCTCAGTTAAAAACCCCAGAGATTTTGCCCAGACTCTGACTTCATATCTTGCCCAATGCAGACCTGTTCACTCAGTGAACACAACTTTTGTTTAGTCTCAGAATAAAACCTCATCTTTACTTAGTGCATGTTTCAAAGGAGAGTATCCAGGCACAGCAAATATCATGCATGCACTCAGTGCATTCATGAGGAACAGATGTCATTTGCAGTCAGTAACAAGGGGAGACACTTATGTTTTGAATTATTTAAGCATATGAGAGCAAAAAACAACCAAAAGATAAAAAAGAAAGAATTTTTGCTGTGTTAGTCCAAATTGTATATTCTCAGTCCTTCAAATTCATGCTAGGGGAGATTAATAATCAGTTATTGTTGGCAACAGGCCTTTGCTTGGAAGACCCCAAGCAAGATTAGAGTGCTCCTGTGTTGGGCTGTTTGAGGGGATCAGGTGAGAACCAGTTCCTACCCACAGAAATCTGTGATTCCATAGCACATGATGGAATGGTTATTCACACTAGGGATTGTTCACGGGGAGTTGTATCCTGACTTGCCCACTGTATGGTTGTCACCACTGTAAGAAGGTGACATCTCAGGAAATGCGCCGTGTCCAGCTGCTCTGTGCAAGGCAGAAATGCTCCTTCTATGCTCAAGATGTCCTGTGCTGTGGGACACTGGAGCTGTGTGAGGGCTCTCTAGGGCCACAGAGGTGATAAAAAGACTGGAGCACCTTTCCAATGGGGAAAGGCTGAGAAAATTTGGGCTGTTCAGACTGGAGATGAGAAGGGTGTGTGGAGACCTCACAGCACCTTCCAATGTCTGAAAGGGCTACAGGGAAGCCGGAGAGGGACTCTGCAACAGGAAAAGTGGGGATGGTTTCAAACTGAGAAAGATTGGGTTTAAATTAGATATTGGGTAGAAATTCTTGGCTGGGAGGGTGGGGAGGCCCTGGCACAGGGTGCCCAGAGCAGCTGTGGCTGCCCCTGGATCCCTGGCAGTGTCCAAGGCCAGGCTGGACAGGGCTTGGAGCAGCCTGGGACAGTGGAAGGTGTCCCTGCCCATGGCAGGGGTGGCACTGGATGATCTTGCAGGTCCCTTCCAACCCAAACCATTCCATGATTCTGTGATAAACAGCACTGACTGCAAAATGAGTCAGGATGAAGTTTTAATGCCAAACGAACAAATTTATAACCTGAAACCCAGTAAGCTAAAGTACAAAATAAATCGCCTCTCTCCAAACCCCTCTGCCCATCACACCAAACATGACATTGCACAGGCATAACTTCTCACTTTTCCTTTGCCTTTCACCTTCAATATTTTCATGGAAAGTGTTTAAGACCTTAATTAATTTTGAAAACCAGACAAGTTCAATGAGCATACATCTGATCCTATAAAAATCAAATGGGATATTCCCCTCTTGGTAACAGGATTTTTATAAAAATCCTTATAGTTCTTAATAGGGATTAGATTTAAGTAGGAAGGTTTTTAATATTGGAAATCAGGTTATTTTTGTGGTCTTTTTATGCTATGATTTTTATTCCCAAAATACACATTCTGTTAAAAATAACAGTTACTATAATGATCTAGAATATTGTTAAATTCAGAAAAGTCAGGAAGGCAAGAAATTAAATTAATGTATGAAATACTTATGCTTCTCCAAGATGAAACTTTTCCCAACTAAATGGAAAAACACCAGGTACTGTAAATGTATGCCTCATACAGCTGTAGCGACTGCAAAGTAAATTTTGCCACATCTTATATTTTAAATTATTGAAATTCTGAGAGTGTAAACTATTCAAAACACTGTATTCAAAAAGGGGTTATTTATATCTTTAGTTTCATATGCAAGATATGTGCAGAGTTAAAAGTTAAACTGGGTGTCAGGAGAATCATAAATAAAATTACAGGTGAGAGGTGCAAAGGAAGAGTCCATTTCAGAAGCACAGTACACCTGTAAATCATCATTAATAAAGTATTTTGTAGATTCATTGGTTAACCCTTGCCTAAATTAAAATAAATCTCATTATTTTGGAAGCAGTACTGGTACTTATAGAGCTAATGCATATTTTGGGCTGAGATATAAGCAGCAATTTATTTATATATATAGAAAAGAAATCTACTGAACTATTTTGCTGCTGTTTTCATGAATTCTGTAATCAGTTTTATTTAGTTATTAATAAAATCAAGGGTAATTATTGCAGTACAGCAAACACCTTATCAAAATCCACCTCTTTGTGTTAGCACATTCAATATCCAGCCACTAGGGAAAAATAGCTCTGCAGCACTTTAGGAACCAAACTTGAACAGGGAAGTTAAAAGGGAACATGGAGGTGTGGGACATGAAAATTGATTTTCCCCCCCAGTGAGAGTTTGTTGCAAAATATTGACATTCTTCACTAAACCAACTCCAAACAGTTGGCATTTTTAAAAAACAGAGCTGGGAATGTTTTTCCTGTGTGAAAAAGCCCAAAGGGATACTTTGAGGTTTTGTCCTGATTTGATATCAGGACAAAGTGTTTCAATAATGGAATTTCCTGTGCGATGAAAACGCTGGGTATCTGTCAGTTCTCTTTAGAAAATCTGAAGAATTTCACTAAATAATACATGGAAGCAAGTATTGGTGAAGAAAATCCAGCTGTGCTGCTTACACCAGCAGGAAGCCCAGCCTGAGGGCTCCAAACTCCCTCTTACTGCAGACTAGAGAAAGAAGAACATATTTTTAATGCAGCGTTCAGTCTCAGGAGCCAGAAGAGAAATTTTCTCATGGCACTGAGTAATATCTTAGAGGATATTTCCAGAAGACCCTTGGTTTTAATCTGCATTCTGTTTCTTAAATTCCCTTTCTTTGCACAACTTGCACTTCCAGCACTCCTCTGACACATTCATTGGTTAATAATTTGATATCTAATTATTTGTAAATGTATTCTTTTATTATTTGAAAGGACTTGTGTATCTTTGGACGAGAACTTCTGAACTGTGAAATAATGTCATCGTGATCTAATAACATGTTACTAATTCAACAATTTTCTGACTGGAAATGAATCATAATACTGAGTAATCAACTATTCAACTAATTTAGAAAGGTTGATTTACAATTCACTTGAATTTAATCAGAGGAAAAGCTAAAGAATTCCCGAGACTTGTAAAGTTTAATATCTCTTATCTGTGTTTTCCCAACAATAAGATGTCATAGAATCATGGAATGGTTTGGGTTGAAAGGGGCCTTAAATATTATCTCATTCCAACCCTCTGCCATGAGGGTTTGCCATGTCACTTAAATTCACTTCATTTCAACCGGTAAAAAGTTGGATTTAACATGACTTTGAAGGATACTTTTCTCTATTTTTTGTTCCCCCAAGATACCTCTTTTAAATTGTCTTACCTACCTGAGAAAATGTCCATGCACTGCCTATGAAGTGTTGTGCTAAATTAAAAGAATATTTTGCATTTTTAGCCTAAAAATTCCCTCACCAGGCTGGTTTGCTGGAGAAGAGTTCCCTAATTTCTCTACAGTGCCCAACTGATCGTACAAACCAGTGACTTTTGTGTACTGGGAGGTGGTTTGAGAAAATACGGCCAAATGAAATAAAGACAAGGTGAGTGCAGAATGGCTTCTGTGATTAAGTGTGCAAAGGAAAACTGAGAGGAAGAGTAAAGTGCAGTGGCTGTGCCCTTTTGCAATGAAAAGCAAGAGCTGATATAAATATTTGTCTTTTTTCTTGGAATCAGGGCTTTGTTAATTTATTTTTTGTTTGGATAGGAAAAGGACTGTTCAATGCTGGCTCATCACAGATAGATGAAACCTTTTAATAGTACTGATACCAGTTAATGATACATTTTTTACAGGCAGTGTCAAAAGCCCGGGGCATTTGCATTAAAACCAACCAGCTCCTGTGTCATCTTCTATTTTCTTCAATATCTGACTTTAATCACAGTTATGGACTCCGGTCTGATCCTGTGCTCATCCGTGAAAACCCTCTCCTTTGTTTCAAAGATTTTCTGCCTCCCATGAAATAGGTGTAGGACAATGTCAAATGTGCTCACTGAAAATTCATGGTTTGGAGAGCAGAAAGGGCAATTCCCTAGCTCTGGATATTCTCAAATATATTTGGTGGGGTTGCATTGAACCTTTTGTGGCATGACCCCTTCGGGAGCTCCCTCCTGAAGAGAAGGAGACATCAACTGTCATCAGCACATGGAGACATGAATATGAACTGTCCAGGGAGTGAATGCCGCTGCTTTTCAGGTGACTGATCACACCCTGTTCTTCCCCATGTCCAGATCAGGTTGAAATGTGCATCAAGTTGTTCTGGTCCATGCTGTGTTTCTAATCCCAGTCTTACTTACCCTTAATTTTCTTGCTGGTTTCTCCAGTGACCGTGCTCAACCACTTCCATTTATGCTTTCCACAACATTCTGGAGCATGGAAGGTTCTACTGAGTTCAGCTTTTCCTTAAAACCCTCAGGAAAATCCCTACTCTACCCATCATTTAGGTGAGGGAGGTGGTGAATAAAATGGAAAAAATTTAAATAGCCAAGTTAGAAATAGTCTGATGGTGACCTGAGCAGGATATTAATGTAAGGAAAATATTATATAATATCTCACTTTAGGTAAGTTTGCAGTGGAAGATGAAGTGACTTGAGTGTTTGTGACTACTGTGAATTACTCTTCAATTCTCCTCTTAGCATTTGGCAGAACGGACTGGAAGATTAAGACCAGGTAGTAAGAGGTATTTTGCTGGTTTTGCTCCAGACAATATTGATATTTTACAATGAGAATTGAGATAGACCTACAAAATGTTCAATGCAATCCGTAAAAAGCTTTTGACACTTCTGCAGTTCATAAAAAATATTGAACTAGAAACATTATTATACCATAAAGAGTTTTAAATGAGTGAGGCTTAGGGTTCTTCCCAAAGATTATCCTTCGCTTTGTGACTGGTCAAATTCCTTCTGGAAATCAGATTAATTAAAAATGGCATCTAAAATAGTTTTAGCCCCCTTTTTCAGTGTTTTCAAAACAGCCCTGAAATAACAACTTATCATATACACCTCTTTCCTGTGGATGAAGTCATCTTATTTGCAAAAGCCAGGATAGATTTTAATAAATGCTTTTTCGTGTTAATAAACAACACATGTTCTTTTATGCATGTGCTCAGCATGTGAAAGGAGTTTTCACCTCCTTTTTGGATACAAAGTCAGAAGTGTCTGGTAGAAAATTTAAGTCAGTAAATTCAGATTTTTTTCAGGAACATGTGAGAACTCTTTGGATTATTGAAATATCGTAAGTTTGATATTCAGCACTAATATAAGTTTTATACTTCTAGTCACAACATAATAATTCGCCTTTTTTTAAGCTTTATTAATGTATTAAAATTAATATATTTATTAAATGGCAATAGTCTGTGTTAAAATTCATCATTACCATTGCAAATGGAAGTACTTGAAAGCCAGAAAAATGCCAGCAGCAGGGATGCCTGTTTGGATGGCTGCATTAAGGTACATCTGGAGACAGTGGAATCACCCCAAAGTCCACAGAAATCATTAGCTTGACACCAGGATTTTGTTTGTATCGATTATCCTCACTTCTTGTGAGAAGTGCCAGCCAGCAATAGACAGCAAACCACACCAATCTGGTTCAGCATCTTAAAATTTGCAAGCTTCTTTTTTTTCTTTCTGGAAAGTTTGTGGTTTCACAGAGCTCTTAGGATATTGAATTCCTCATTACTGTGTTTTAATTTATGAGCGTGCCTGGCCTTAAAAAAAAAAAAAAAAAAAAAAGAGAAATTAAAATGTGCTTTGAGGTCAGCAGGAAGTGTGAAAGGCTATTAACCTAAATATTAAATGAATGGTTTGTTTTCTAGAATCTGAGACCTGCTCTGGTTTTCACCGCAAACATTTTAATTTGCATCCCATGAGGAGAATTGGAACAGCCCATCATTTAAATTAATGAAATTATTCTTGATATGTTAAATTAAATATTGAACAAGAATTTATTATACTATTCCTCCTAGCTAGCAAAATCTGATTATTAAAACACAGCTGCTGCATTTTAAGGTGTGAGCTCAGTACCTTCCAGAGTTTTTCCAATAAAAGTTTAACTGAAAGAAAAAGATGAAATCTACAGTTGATAAGTGTTCAATTTTATTTCCATAAATGTTACTGAAGAAGAAATTGCACTTTCGTTTGGAAGATTCAATCCTCAGCTGCTGATCACTTGAATTCAGAATTTTGATGTTCAAGGAGGAAAACCACAAATCTCAGTGGTTTGAGAAGAGAGTCCCAGGTTTTGAATACTTCGTAGATTTGTCTCTTTGAAGTTATGTCTTTGATTTTATTTTCTGTTTTTAAATAGACTGTATGAATCATAAGTTAAATGTTTCTGAGAATGATAGGCTAAGAACTAAAGAGGAATATGGAAGAACCAGTGCTTCTAAGTTAGAAAAATATGTGCTCACATTATTCTTTACATTGAATTATCTAAATATGATCCCAATCTTCTGTGTCACGTGGCTCCTTTCTGCTGACATGTGCAATAACAGAGCAGTGAATGCTGTAAGCCTAACATTTATGTCAAAAAACCTTTGGATATCCTTCAAAAAAAGCAGGTGTTCACGAAACCTGATGTTTGGGAAATAAAATAATTGCACAAGCTGAAGACAGGTAATAGTGCATGAAAGCAAAGGTTTGCATCAGCTCAACTCAGCAGTGCAAGGAATTCCTGTTTAAACCTTCAGGAGTGAAAAATTATGCTATCTCCTTTATTAGGATAAGACTCATAGGCCTCCAACTTCACTGTAATGGATGGGAGGACCTACCACAGTATGAAATACATTTTAATTGCAAACATATTTTCTCCTGCTATTGCCTGCTTCATGTGCATGTATAAAATGTGAAAACCGTAGGAATGACAAAGTAAGGATTTTCCACCTGGTAATATTAATGTTTTCTTCCCCTTTTTTATGGCCTGTAATTTTTAAAAAAAAATGTTTATTGATCTGTCCAAGAACTGCACTTACTGATGAGACCTTTAAAGTTTAAATATTGACTAACTTTCCCGTTAGAAGCACAGACTCCTGGAAGAGGTCAGCTCCCTTTTAGGTCAACTTATAATGTTCAAAAATATGACTTTGTGTGTGGTGCTTGAAGACATAAAATCTCTTGAACATCATAATCAAGGCGTGTATCTCATGCTAAGTTATTTTTTGTGGATAACCCAGCCAGGGAGGTGCTGTGGCATTTGAATATTTTGTATTCCTGATGCAAGGGCACTGCTCTTTACTGCACCTCTCTGTGAGTCAGGGCCTCAACTGGATTCTCGTATATCCCAAACCAGTGACCTCATCTTCAGGCTATAGTGTGTGAGCATGCTTTGCCTCTCAGCTTTCCCAACAAAAACCTTGTGGAAGCAGATATGTCTCTGAAAAATGTTGTTTTGGCTTGGATGAAGCAGCGTTATTTCAGTGAAATTTCATTTAGCTGAGAATGTTCTGACCCGCTCTAATTACAGGCCTCTGTTTTAAGCTGGTTATGGCTTTGCCAAGCGTTAATGGGTAGGGCTGAAACTTTCCATGATTGTTCTCTGCCTTAGGCTCACTGTTTCGAAGGCAAAGGTTTAACCATTTTGTAGGCCAGAGAAGCTGGGGCTGTTCCACCGATGTGCAAGAATCGCTCTCATACCTCTGGGGTTTGGAGGAGGAACTTCAGATTTGACAGGGAGAAAACCTGGTGCACTGAAATGTCTTTTGCAATTCTCAAGGAAATTCTTTTGAGTTTAGCCTTTGACAGTCTACATCTGTAAGGCACCGGAACTGGTAGAATGCTTTGCTAATGGATAATATGGATAATGGATAATGCTTTGGATAATTTTATTCAGTTGCCTCAGCACTGATCAGACTCGGCCTCCACAGAACTGCCCCACGGGCTGGAGTTCAGAGGATGATGCTTTGCCCCCTTGTCCTGGGAGGTCAGGGAAATGAGGACTTCCACCACTCCCCTGAGTGGTACAGAAAGAAATTTCTCCTTGAAATTCTGAAAATAGAAATTCAATTGCAATTGAGCTGTCATGGCTCATGGGCGAGGAATTCTCCAGAGAGTCATTGTTTTATCAGTAGAGCACTGTCTCAGAGAAAAGGGCTTTTTCTTCCTTCTCTAGTTTCTTCTGTGACCAAAACTCAGTGTCCTGAGGTGGACTGAGTCATCCCAGCCAGTAAGATAAGTATCAATAAAGTGAGATTGCAGCACGCTTTGTACAACAGGATTTTGATCTTCTGCCCTCTTCACCCCATCCCTTAAGATTATGAAAGAGTTTTAATGAGGAAATGTTTGGCATTTAAAATTACTCAGCTCAAGACAAGAAGAAAAAAGCTACTGATGTGTCTTCAGTATTCATTATAACAAGTGACTTTTGTTCGTGAGCACAGAATCAGGAAGCTACGTTGAGTAAAATGTTTAACTAACATTTTTAACATTAACGTGAGGGATGTAATTCATTCACAGAAAGTGAAAGAACATTCAGATCTCCCTGGGGCACTGCTTTACCAAAATAAAGGCTAATCAACTGCTTCAGTAAGTTATAATTTGGTGTGTCCTCCTCCAGTTAGGACTTCCAGGAATCCACTTATCGAAGGCAGCGTTTCACCTGCAGCTCTGAAATCCTGACAAATGAGCCCCCAGTTCCTCATTTCCCAGAACTCCAATGAAATCCTTCTGAGGTAATGACTCGTAAAGTGCCTTACATCAGTCTCAGCAATTAACTATATTTTTCACTTGCTGTGGCCATTCACTTCAGCCTCACAAAACATCTTTTTTTGCACTTTGCACAGAATTACCTCGTCCAGTTACATCGGGGAGCTCCAGGCAGGAAAAATCCCTGCTGGCAGCAGGCCACAGTGCTGGAGAAGGCTGGCTGTGGCTCTGTCTGCACCAGGATTTTGCCAGGCTGGCCTTTTACATGAGGGGAACCAGGAAAGTCTGGCTTGGTGATGGAGACTGAAGCTGATCTGCTGCAGCCTCATTCCTGTGTGGATAAAGGACCAGTTCGGGGTCAGGCAGGCAATTAAATCCATTTAATTGGGTCATGGAGTCATAAAATCATAGAGTGGTCTGGATTGAAAGGGACCTTAAAGACTCAGGGGCCTTAAATATTATCACGGGCAGCAGGGACACCTTCCACTATCCCAGGCTGCTCCAAGCCCCGTCCAGCCTGACCTTGGTCACTCCCAGGGATCCAGGGACAGGCACAGCTTCTCTGGGCACCCTGTGCCAGGGCCTCCCCACCCTGAAACTAGAGCAAATCTGATATTTTCCGTACATTTTCCCTCACTTAGCATCTAGCATCTCTGGCATTGTCTTTTTATGAGCAAAAATTTAAATTTTAATTATTTTTTCTGTTCTCCAGTGGAAAAATTGAAAAACAGCTTAATATTTTGGATTGACTGCTGGGACTGGAAGTGGTTCAGTCTCATGTCAGTCTGCATCACTTTACTGTGCTCTACTGTATGATAGGTAAGAATAAAAATACCTACTATTTCTCTCTGAGGAGTGGATGAAATAGTAGAGACTATTCCATCTATTCCATCCTCTGCCCTTTTTTTTTTTCCCTGTGAGTTTTGACACCTTTTCATGCCAGCATTTCTCCTCTGGACTCTGGAAGCTTCTAACTATCAGGATTTCAATAACTATCCTCTGTCTTGGCTTTCACTCTGCTTATCTTGCCCAGCTCTGGTTCATGTATGTTCTCACACCTTAGCACAATTTTCACAGTGAAGCTGTGCCAAGATCACACATCTGTGTTGAACCAAGCAGCACACTGGACTGCAGGCTGCTAAAAGTCTGGGTATAATTCACCCAAAGTACAATTCCCAGGAGAGACATGATCCTGCAAGGGGTTTCTGTGTTAAAATTGTCAAAAATGTTTCAGACACAAAAAAAATATTTTTCCATCTGTTCTGGTTTGGAATGAAAAGGCACTTGAAGAATGAAAATTAGAATGAAATTAGGTTTCGAATTTGCCTCTTTTTTAAAGCAGCATGAAATACTTGTGATTTGTTGTCTTTTAAGATTTTATAGAGCCTGCACTCAGAACAATAAAAGGTGCGTATTTACTACTCTATCCCACAACTGAAACAGATTTCCAAGTTATGATTTATCTCCTTAGAAAGGTGCCCCTGCATCACTAATCGTAAATGAGGGGGGGAACCCACTGACACAGGACATGGAGAAGGCTGAGGTGCTGAGTTCCTTCTTCACATCAGTCTTTACTGCCAAGATTGGATTTCATCAATCGCAGGCCCTAAAGACCAGGGGATAATATGTAGGAGGGAAAATTTACCTTTGGTGGAAGACAACCAGGTCAGGGAACACTTAAGGAAGCAGGACAAATACAAACCCATGGGCCCGGATGGGATGTACCCATAAGTACTGAGGGACCTTGTTGACATCATCATGAGACAAGTCTTGGCAGTCTTTGAATGACTGTGGTGACTGGAGGAACTGGAGCAGAGCCAGTGTCATTCCTGTCTTCATTGAGGCCAAGAAGGAGGACCCAGGGAACAAGAGCATCATGTCAGTGCCTGGAGGGTGATGGAGTAATCCATCCTGGAAACCATTTCCAGGCACAGGAAGGACAGGAAAGTCATGAGTGGTCAGCATGGGTTCACCACGGGGATGTCATGCTTGACAAACTTGATAATCTTCCGTGACAAAATGCCTGCCTTGCTGTTTTCTCCTCCCTTCTGCCCTCTGCTTCCATTTCCCTTCCATGCATAAATATATTTCATGCTCACTCTATCCCCTGAATCACTTTTTTTCCTACCCTCTCTCCCAATTAGCTCCATTCCTCCAAAGCCAAGTAATTACTTTGTACCATATTCTTCATTTTTCCCCACAGCATTGGAATATGCAATCCAAACTATTCCTTGGCACTTGTTTAATGAATGGAGACTTCTTATTCGCTCCAATTTGTTCCTACTAATCATTCCTTTTAACAGTCTTTTGAGAATAAATCCAGCAAAAAATAATAAAAGCTGCTTTAATCCTTGTACTCCACAAAGGATCCCCCTATTCTGTGGCCATTGCAGGGCTGAGGGAGCTGGGGGAGCTCAGCCTGGAGAAAAGGAGCTCAGGGGGGACCTTTTCCCTCTCCACAACTCCCTGACAGGAGGGTGCAGCTGAGGGGGGGAAGGGGTCATAGCATTTGAAGAAGATGCAGTTCCACATTGAACTCGTGGGAAAAAATCATTGCATTTTTTAAATGGTCAAAATATTGGAGAAAATTTCTATTTACATTAAACACAGAGAAAAGTGGGATGGAGAAAGGGGTGGGGAATGAGCTTGTGCTGTTCCAATGCACTAATGGCTCTCAAAATGATGTAATCCTTTGCAGAATAGAAATTCCCTTCTTTTTTATCAGACAGCTCCTTCTGAAAATCTGGTGTTAACTTTACTGATGGATACTTATTTCCAAGTCCTTGCTGGCCTAAAGTGGAATCATAATATTGTATAACTTCCGCTTTTGTGGTTCAGCAAAGATAACTCTACTATTTCCTTTATTAAAAGTAGAGTTATTAATATGAATAAGAAAACCTTTTAAGAGTAATTATAGGAACAGCAGATTAATCCATCAGGTTTCTACAAATGTAACCAGCCCCAAATGAAAATGGTTAAACACAGTGGATTGATGAGGGTGAGGGTGACGTAACTTCACACAAATTCACACAAATCTCTAGGTCAGTGTTGGACAAATGGACAAATATCTGATCCCTGCTGCTTTTGCTAATTCTCTTCTTTTCCCATGTATATTTTCCTTTGTCTTTTTGTAATTCATCATTAGCTGGTTAATCTGGTCCAAATTCTTTGGTGACAGAATATGAACTGTACTTATTGTGAAGAAAAGTTATTCAAAAGAAACAAACCTCCTTGCTGCACTCCCTAAACTTTGCAGTTCTCAGATATGTCATGGAAAACCCTGGTTTAAGTTGGGATGTAAGAATTTGGCATGGCTTATGATGTTCTTTTTGAGCAAGGGTTAATTTTCCCCATTTCCAATATTTCAGAGCCTTATTTTGCCTTTTGTAGGACTGGAAAAGGATCAGTCTGGAGCTGATAGAGTGATAAGGGCCTGGGCTGAAATCTGAAGCTGTATTTTCAGCTGAGCCTCCTCGGAAGGCAGCTCTTTGCCCCCTGCTATTATCTCATATTGTACCAACACCACAAGTTACTGTGCAGTAGCAATTGTGGCTTCCAGAGCATCCATCATGGATTTACCACACACTTAGCACAAAACTGCATGTTGGATTTTGTGGTGATCCAGCGAGTAAATCACCCTGCCAGGCTGTGCAGAAATTGAGTGCTGTGGCCCAGAAGCAGAGAGTGGCTTTTTGTGGAAAAAAAGACACTCTGGGGAGTTCCATACTCCTCCAGGATTGCTATTTTCTCCTTCTGCATCCTTCTTCACTTTACCTACCCAAGGATTTCTGGAGGTGAGGTCCATTATCCATACTTCTCACCAGGCCCTGTTATACAACCCACGGAGCCAGTTTGCTGTCAGTGCAACACATGCCCGAGTTTTAATGTTTCTCTCTAAAACTGATACGAAACAGCTGTTCTAACGAAAATTTACGTATTTGCCTTCAGCTAGAAAATTCAAATATTTTTAATTTTATAGCACAGCAGTAGAGATGTTCTCTAAAAGGCTGGGGATCGAGATCCAAACTTTTCTGGGCCAAAATCTGAGTTTATCTGGCAGGATATGCTTGGTCTAAGGTAAAGTTCTAGCTCATCTCTCAGGGAGCTCAGGGGATTTCATGGGAGCAGCTGGGGATTGATGTAGGGTCTTTCCAGGCAGCTCTTTCAGGGGACTGCAGCAGCTACCTGAGGTCATGGTGGTTAAATCCACACCTATAGACATTTATAAACACCACACTAGCACCAGGATATGAGGATTATCAGCTGTCACCTCATCATCTAACCATAGTGACAAATAATGACAAAATTATTTGAGTTACCATCACTATATCTCATTTTTACAAATATATTGCCCCAAATTCAGGCTACAGACAGTGCAGCCAGGGGGATTTTGTGTCTGTTTTGGAGAGAGGGTTTAGATCCACTATGTAAAAGTAAACTGATAGCTTCAATTATTAAATGCAAGTACTTGGCCAGGCTTTAGTGAAGGAGGCCATTAAAGTTTCTGAGATATTTTTTATTTTGGTTACCAAATCCTGTTTCCAAGAGCCAGCATCTGAATCCTGTTAAAGCAGGACTTTCCATCATTTTCCATTAAAGAAAAAAAGTCTGGATTGGGAAGTATTACCACTGCAGCAGGGTTCTGCCAAAGCCTCTGCTTGGACTGCAGAGTTGCCTTTACGATGTTTGAAAAGCGAGTCCTTCCCTGGTCTATCTGAAATCACTCCCTTTTCAAATAAGGCTCATTTTCCTTTTGGAAAGGTAGCAGCAGAACTGCTAAATAAGAAAGGCTAGGCTGTAGGAGCAGCTATAATAAATTATTTGAACACCTTTAATGGGGTTTTAGTGGGATTTAAGGTTCTGAAGTACAATATCAAAATGCCACTCCCCCCACTCCAAGATCACTGTTTTGAGCCCTCCTCGCTGGGCTCCAAGGTGGCTCTTCCCTCCGCACAGGTTTGGGCCATGGGACCAAAAGGGGAGGAGGATGTGAAAGGGGACAGGGTTGTGAAAAAGTTGTGTCTGTCCTTTATTGCAGCACCAGTCTCCCACCCTTAGGAGAACTGTGCTGAGAGACTCCAACTGAAGTCAGCACCAAAAATATGAAAATTAAACCACACCCCTACCATATTAAGAGACAGCAAAGCAATTAAAACCATCTTTGAAACCTCACCGGGAAATTTAACCTGGATGATTGCTCGGCAGCCAAAGAGAAAGCTGTGGGATGAAACAAAAGGATAATGTTGGATAAGGGCAGCAGCAGAAGCCACTCAGCCCTGCTCAAGCTTTTCTGTTATGTTTTGCAAAGAGGCTTTGGACAAATGCCTTTTTCCTAAGCACATGGTGGTGAGCATAACCCTACCAGAGATATCAGAGATATCAGAGGAGCCCCACAGATCTGATTGCAAACTGAATTATTTTATTTTCTTTTTTTTTTTTCCAGAGACACTTAGTTTGCCCAGCTAAACACAAACATATTTTATAGCTGATGCATTTGTTTCAGCTGGCATTTTGTTGATAACTCTGAGATGCCAGCTTGATTACTCTGCAAAATATTGAAATATGGTGCTGATGGGATCTGAGAAAATAGGTTATGCCTCTTAAGAACCTCAGACAATAAAAAATAAGAAAATTATTAAAATGACACATTTTTTATTATAATTTTGCGCCTCCTCATCCACCCTTCCTGATCTGAGTTTATCAGGACTTTTTCTGGATTGTGATTTGTTCTTTATTCATTTGTGGTACAGCAGAAAAGACACTGATGGTGTCTGTACCCACAAAGAGCCAAACCCTCAGCTGCAGACGAGGCCTCCAAGGCAGCCTAATCCTGCCTTTTCTTAAATTACATATTTGCAATATATATAATCTGCTCTCTTTTTTTCTGCATTTTCTTTCCTAAAGCTTCCCTTTTGATACCAAGATGATCACTCTTACAGTGCTCTTAATGAAACCTAAAATTAGGTTTTCATTTTAAAATGAGGCTACTAAAAGAAACGGTTTGCCAGAGTGTGAGATGGCCAGGAAACAGTTTTGGGATTTGTAGATACTTAGGCTCTTTGAAGAATTACTCATCTTAAATGAGGAATTAAAGCCTAAATTTTTTTCCCCTAAAGCATGACCCTTTACTGTGTAGAACAGATGTCCTAAAGATTATTTTTTTCTTAATATTACTCAGTTTTAGCTAAATTTCACTGTTAAAAGAAACCTGTGAGTTTCCTGTGTGAGCTGGATATAAACTTGGCTGGTCAGGAAATATTCACACTCTCAGAGAACAGCATGTGTTGCTAAAAGATCTCTGTTAAAATCTTCAGTTTATCAAAGTGAAAAAGGGTAGGAAACTTTCACACCTCCAAAGTTATGATATCATTTAATCTCAAAATAACCCCATCAAAATCTTGTATTTCTTAGTGTGAAAATGTCCATGAGTCATTGTCATCTCAGTGCTGATAATTCAGTTGTAATTTTGTTGTTTAGGTCATTCCACTCCTGGTTTAATTCACTAAAAGCTCCTGTACCCACTCTGCTGGGGAAGAGGGGGACAGAGATTAAGCATTGTGTCTTTGGGAATCGTATACTTGAGATTAATGTGAAAAAGAAACTTTTTGAGGAATTCCAAGGAGAAATGTTTCAGCCAAGGAAAATGATTCTTTACTTTTGAAAATATGTCCCCACGGTTTTTTACCATCCTGAGGGATTTAGGGGTAACTTGGTGTTCAACAGCAACATGAAGACATGAAATTGAGAGTCAGTTTGAGAGTTCGTGCTTCGACTGACAAACTTCCTAAAGAGCTAGATGATGCTGCTTGGAAAATATCTTCCACTGCTCAGCCTTACTTCTTCTCTTTCTAAAGTAGAACTGAAATAAATTCATCAAGTTAAAAAAAAATCTGAGTGTTTTAAGGACAATAATTCAGTCCCTTCCCAGGAATAAATACTTATTGCCAGTGTATAACATTGAGGAAATGAAGTACAAAATTGGGTATTAACAAAAGGAAAGGAGTTATTTGTTTAGAGCTGTTGATGGCTTTGACAGGACTTCGCTTTGGGCTTCACTAAGAAGTCTTCAACTTCTTTCTATTTATTTATTTGTGGAGGTGGCTGTGTTT
Source organism: Gymnorhina tibicen (assembly GCA_013399875.1). Lineage (NCBI taxonomy): Eukaryota > Metazoa > Chordata > Aves > Passeriformes > Artamidae > Gymnorhina > Gymnorhina tibicen. Next base: position 25,517 of record VXAZ01002903.1, on the reverse strand, counting down.
CCTTATTTCCAGGTGTATCTCCAGTAGCTGCTCACAGACAGAGGCAGTCACAGCTAGTCTTTTTGAAAATATCTTGTGCCTTGCAGCGATTTGATCCTGTAATTGTGTATAAAAGCTTGGATCCAGTGCTGATGCTGGGAATATTTTATTGCTCACTAAAGAGCACTTGTGGCTGTTTTGATAGCCAGGTTTGTGTTCTGGAAATGTTCAGGGCTTCCAGGAGGCCACCAGAGCAGGAATATTATTGTATTTTTGCAATGAAAAAGAGAAACGTACTAGAGATTAGTGAAACAAGTGAGACAGCCATAGGTAATAATCATCAATAATGGAACATCTCTGGAATAAAGCTTATAGGGTAAAATGGTGAGTGTCAGATTTAATTTACTTTCAGCAGCTGAACAGCTGAAAGTGCACAACTCCCATGATGAAGTTTAGCAAAAAACATCACATTTTTTAATTCTAGAACAGCCACCTGTTTATATTATCAGTGACATATATTTTTCTCTCTTGCAATGCTGCAGGGAGTCCACCTGTTCTGGATGACAAACCACTGAACACTGACAAACAGGGGTTTAAACAAAACCCTGTTCATTTTGTCACCTTAGATGTCAAGATGAATTCTCAGCTCAGGACTTCTGGAAAAAAAAGTTTCACATTTGCACTGCAGCTGACAAATACTGGAATATGTTTTAAAAGTCTGGCTCATTTAATATTCAGACATCTTACGTACCAGAATAACTGATTTATTCTGATAATGATACAGTTATTTATAAACTTTATTATGAAATTATTTATCTGGAGTACCAGGCATTAATAATACACATTGCTGCAGAATTACATTCTACAGGGAACGTATGAAACAATCCGTGGGGAAGGCAGAGGAACCCAGACTGTCTGAGGGTTTTTTGGCTGTCACAGAGTTTCAGATTAAGACTCCTGTTACTCTGCTGTGTTCCCTTCTGGGATGCAGCAGGAGTGTCTAACACTTTTCTAGTTACAAGGTTTTATATTTAATACCCTTTAAATTTCTGAGGGCTGCAGTAACAAACCCTTCATTCCCACCCAATTTATGCATTTTCTGTTCTACTCTCATTTGTGCACTGCTCTCATCTCTGGTACCCGAGTCTTTCCTAAATGATTTATTTAATAGCTATCCTAAGTACCTGTCCTCTTAAAGGGAGGATATGTGTGCAGCAGAGGGATTATTTTGTTTTAACTATGGGTGACTATTCTCTCCTAATCCTTTTCTGAACACTAAAGATACTTTACATAAGCAAATCTACTTTTAAAATAAATTAATCTACAATATGGATGTATTTTCGGTTTGGTTTTGTAATCTTTTTTTTCAATACAGCTTGCACTTCACGGGCTTTGAGGGAATTTCAGGACATACCTTTCATGCATATGGAACCTGCCCCCTTCCTCCAGACTCTGGTTCTGATGTTTTAAGTTACACTACATTTAGCCATTCAGGAAGGTATTTTGGCACTGTGTGGCTGGTTCCTGTTTAAAATAAAACACTGTTCAGGACTTGTATTTTCCACCTTAAGAGCACAAATATAAAATCAAATAAATTCTTGCTTTCGTAAACAATATTTTATAAGCAAATATATAAAAATACCCGGTGAGATTATTGACACTTTTATTGAGGGTGAAACGTGGATCTTTTAATAGAAGAGTTAATGTAGAACATAGATCAATGCAGATGGCATTAATTAGAAAATATTTTTGAGCTTCTTTCCACAGATATGCAATATTCCATAACTTCCCAACTGACTTCCAGCCCCCTTGTCAATACCTCCCTGAGGTAAAGCACTGCTTTGCCTTGACATTGCCCAGTGGCTTGAGAGATTGCTGGTTTGGCGTTGGTCTGAGGAAGCTCTGCTGTGGTTTGAATGATTCCTACTCCTTTCCTTGTTCTCTGTCTGGTTTTCCCCCGCAGTTTCTGCCTCTCCCTCCTCACCCCATCTCCCAAAAGCCTCCCCCAGCAGGTGTAGCTTGGGCCATCCTTGAATTTCTCTCTTCTCATCTTTATTGGGTATTACTACACTGTTTTGCCTTTTTCATTTGTCCATCTGTCTTGATTGTGAACTGCAGGTGACTTGCTGCATATTTCTGCATCCTTGAATTGATTCCTCTCACATCCCCCCACCCCTGCCCCCG
>VXAZ01002903.1:0-22999 GCA_013399875.1 Gymnorhina tibicen | reverse complement strand
ACATCCCCCCACCCCTGCCCCCGTCCCCCATCCCCACACACTCCCATGTTTTGAAAATCTGGAGTAAGTGGGTTTCACTGTGTGATCTCCGGTAAATTTACAGCAGAATCTAATCCCTTCCCTCTCTGTGGTTCCTGGCTGTACCCTAAAAATAACTTATTAAATGCTTTAGACAGCTGAGCAATCTGTTTTGGCTATCTCAGATCTGTGTTTCAGTGCTCGAAGCCCATGTGGTTTTGTTTTCCCCCTATCACATGTGTGTCCATTTGTTTGTCTCGCTCTGTTTCCTGAACTCCGCCATTCTCACTCTTTCCCCAACGCTGAAAGCCTTTCCATGCCCTCCATGCCTTTGTAATTCTCCTTTCCTGATCTACCTGCCCTCCTTGGGGGACACAGAGCAACCCAGCCCAGCCGGGAGATCCCATAGGAGGCTGCAGAGGTGGTGTGGTGTGCACAGCCCAGAGCTGGGGTCTCTCTCCAGGGTTCCTCTCTCTGTGGTGACAAACAAGGGACCGAATTCCTGGCTGCCGTCAGGTGAATTGTTTTCCAGTCAGGAGATTACCCAACAAATTCCCCTTAGAAGGGTAGCTGTGACTTTGCGAGGCATGTCCTACAATGGAAAGTTTACAGCAACAGGAATTTACTTTACAAAGGAATGTGATTTTTTTTTTAAATAGTTTTTGAAAGAAATACTTGGACCAGCAGACAGGCTATGGTAGGTGGAATGGTATCACTAAAATATGCTGATATTGGAGATTGGGATCAAATGCTGCTTCCTCCTGTGAGGCAGAAGTGGTTTTCTGGATTTTAATCCATGAAGTTTCTTCTTGAAACATTCTGTACTGGCAACTATGAAAAATTCTAGAGAAACGAGCATTTTTTCCAAGGTGGTGTAAAAAGAATGAATTTAGGACCTCGTAGTGTCATGTTTATTGATATTTTTAGAGAGAGGGACTTGACTGACCAGCTTGGTGCCTTCAGCCATTCTCTGAGGAATTATTTCTGAAGTTAAGTGGCATTCCAGCCTTTCTGCTATCCACACTGTGTATTTAAAGCACGACATTGTCTGCAGAAACTCTACTTGTAAAATGGAACAGTGTTTAAAATTGGACTGCTTGAAGAAGCCCTGCAGGCTCCTCGAGAGGACTGTCAGGTTAGCACAACGTGGTGGAGAGAGCCCAGGCCAGGGAGGTTATTCCAGCTCCTCAAAAAAGGGGAGAATTCTTGGTGGGGAGAGTCATTACCTAAGGAATGCAATGACAAAACAGCACAGTATTCCAGGGTAGTACTGGACATTTTGCAGGATCATAAAAATCTTGGCTTCCATTCACGAGGGCCTTTAAGCAGCTGAATGATCCAACTACTTTCAAATGCTTAGCAGAACAAGTGCTTTCTTACTGTTACATTAGGGTTTGGAAATCCAGCAAGCAAAACTACGTGAAATTCATTAAAATGAAAAAGAAAGTATTATATTTCTTTTTATTCGGGGAGAGAGCTGTGTTCCTCTGTAAATGAGAGAATGATTAGGGACTTTAAAACTGTGCAAATACTGTCTGGCTTCATAGAAAGTAATTATTATGATTCATAGTTTTAACACTGGCTCCTCTCAGGAAAAATCTGGAGGTTACTGGATTTAAAAAATTAGTTTGTTTTTTTGTGGGTTTTTTTAATAATTGAGTGGAAAATAATTCTTGTTTTCATTCACAATGAAAAACATACATGTGTTTGTTCCAGTTCTGCTGGTTTGCATCATTTTAAAGGTTGAGATGGATTATTCATGTTGCTCAGAGCAAATCCCTGTACAGTAGTAGAATCACTTGGAAAAGCTGATCTTGATTTTAAATGCTCCTTGCTCTAATGTGGTCATTACCTGGTCCTGCAAACACTTGAGTTATAGCACAATTGAGGCTTTTTTGGGACAATTACTCCAAATTTTTAAGGCAGGACTTGATAACAGTTTGGCTGGACCAGTCTGCCAATCAATTATGGACAACAACTCCTCCATTTAACATAAAGTCTGGAGAAATAAATGCGTGGTGGGGTTTTATTCATATTTAGGGTGTTGGATGAGCAGGACGGATTTGATGATGGCACACCAGAAGACAAGAATGCAGCCTGCACGTGCCGTGTTCCTTCCTGATTCAGCTTTTAAGGGCTCGCTCTAAAAATCCTGGGTTTGTAGGTGTCAGTTTATCCAAAGCGGGGGAAGGGTGAGCAAGGTATGAACTTAACAGTATTTACATTTGAACACTAAGCAATTTCTGAAGAATGAGGCAGGAACTAGTTATTGCAAGAACTATTATTTAGTTTAATTGATCCCAGCTGGGCCTGGAAGAGGTTCCAGCCAAAAGCCTGCGGCTGCTTGCCAGGAGCCTGTCACATTTGATAGCTCACACTGCTCTGAACTTGGCTGAGAGGGGTCAGGCACACAGCACAAACTCAGCTCTCCTCCGCTGTATCCAGGCTAGCTCAAAAATGCAGAGATGCTGCCAGCTGACTCGCAAGCCTCTCTCCTTTCAGCCTTGTTTGAAGAGGCCCCTGGGTTCTTGGAAGTGAGGGAGCCCAGCGCTGGGAAGCCACAGGAAGATGTTCCGCACATGGAGCCACGGGCAGGCGGCCACTGCGGCATCCTCCGGGCATCTGCTCCCATCAAAGCTGCCCTGGTGCCTCTGACCTGGCAGCTGGAGCCAGCCCCTGTCCTGGGAAAGGTACACGGTGTGTGCAACACCACCGAGTCATCACTGCTTTAAAGTACCGCTGGGCCAGATATACCTTCTTCTTTTCAGGGTACCTCCCCCTCAGGTTTTTGTAGCTCTGTTAAAGATTAGGAAAGTTTGCGCAGCATAATTTGGGATGAACCATCACAGCAAATATCCTGTAGTTATTACAGGAGCAGGAATGATTTCACATTGCTTTCCATCCTTGATAACCACCTGAATGATAGGATGAACCAACAATTTTAAAGGAATACTAATCTAGTTAAAGAGAATTAATTTGCTATTCAGCCTTGAATCTGATGAATTTCACATTGCTTTCCTTCCTCGATAACCACCTGAATAAGAGGATAAACCAATAATTTTAAAGGAACACTAAACCTCTAGTTAAAGATAATTAGTTTGCTGTTGAACTACACCTTTCCTTCTTAACTCATTTGGTGAGTATAACTATTTATGTTGTTTGAAAAGCTAAGCAGGCACCTCTTTTCCCTGTAGAGATCCACTGGGTTTCCTCTGTCCATTTTCTCTTTTTTTCTCTTTTCTGTCCATAACCACCATGGACAACTCTCAGCCTCTCCAGAAAAGCATTTCCACCTTGCCTAAATAATTAAATATTCCTTGGACCAGAGGACTGGAACCTCTACAAAGGGCTTATTTTTTTCCCTTTTTCTTTACTCTTTGTTTCCCTGGTACTTAGTGAATACTTAATTACAAGCTGGAAAAGTCCAACTGGAGAGATGAAATCAGGGAAGATCCTCTAGGTCAGGGGAATTGGCTTTCAAACAGCATTGTCCCACTGGAGTGAAACAAAATTATCCTTCCACAGCTGAAGATCTGGCTCATTTAATCCAAAGCACTGCCCTTCTCCTTTTCATAATAAAGACATTCAAGGAACACTTCCATGGCAAAAATCAAACAGCTGCTATGAACCTCATTACTAATCTTCAAAACAAATGTTGCACATGTTCATTGTTATTGAATTTAGCAAGTGAGATATAGAAAGTGTATGAAGTGAGGGGGTTTACCTATCCTGGGGAACAAGGAATGGGGTATGGAGATTCAGAAAACGGCTCTAGGGATGTGAATCATCCAGGCCACTCTCTGGTTGCAATCAAATTTTGCTACAAGTGCAATTTAGTGCTTACTAAATTCAAAATTAAGCTATAAATCTCTTTCCTGCTCCTGTGAACATAAATATGTAGCATCTTTGTTGTTTTTAGATGGTGTTCTCACCAGAGAGGCAGCTGCAGGGAATGCATTGTCTTCTCTTGTATTTCTATTTAACAGCATCTACTTAGGTAAAGGGAATGTATTTCAAATGTGGTCTGGACAGAGACAAAAATCAGGAACAGATTTCTTGGCCACTTTATTTTGTAAGCACAGAGAAACACCGTGAGGGAAACACTCTGAGGGCAAAGTTCAACACTGGGTATTCAAATGGAGTTATTTTGGCAGTCAGGTACTAGAAACGGATATTTAGATGCCAGATGTGTGTGTTTATACTTGAACTGAGTTCCACCTTTTTAGAGTAGAGCACCTCTTCTCATTTGGTTGGATGTAATAATTCTTTACAATGAAGAGAGGCAAAGCTGATTTAAGTCTTGGATCCAAACGGTGTGGTGTGGGTGGCTGGGCAGAATCAGGCAGAGATGCATCATTGACTGTTCTGTGTTCTCTCATACATTGCAAATGTTGAAATTCTGCGTAATTTAGCCCAGCTCAAGCTTTCAGTAATCTGGGTTGCTGAGCATTTGTCCACTTCTGGACTGAGGTAGAGCATGAAGGTCAGCGTGGATCCAGTTCAGGCACATGAGCTGTGTCTGTGATGTTGTAGGACATTTTTCACAGTGTTCATGTTAGGAATTCAGCTGCCTGGTATCTGCTGGCATTAGCAACACTCACAGTTGCTTTAGGCTACACCAATCCCATCTTCTCTCAGGCAAAAGGTGAAAAAAATCAATGTAGTGTAGGTACTTGACCCCAAGCCTGTTTAACTTGAACAGTCCTCTTATGGCATTCCTGCCTTGGCTCATTGTCTTGATTGTAGCAGAAGGATTGCAAGTGGTTTTCATCATTTGGTCTTGCCTCAGTGGTCACTGTTAATCACCAACAGGGTGTAAATAGAGCAGCCCATCATGCCTGTGATGCCTGCTGCAATATCAGTTTATATTACATTAAAAGCAATGATTTTGCATTAAAAGCAAGTCTGACAGTTAAAGTTACCTTGTGGATTACAGTCTGACCTTCTGTGTTACATAGACAGTGTCAGTGTTGTCAATTATGGATTAATTTTCATTTTCCCCTTCCCTGAGCTCCAGGGCAATATTTTAAAGTACTGTAGAGGGGTTGTTGAGGGTTAGGAGTGGTATTCTCCAGTTTAGTGTTCCCACTGCAACACCCCACACCCTGTCCTGGCCAGAAGGAGCACACAGGGTAATCATTACTACTCCTTTTCACTTCAAAATTTTTCTTTTCCCTTTCTTCCCATTATGAGTTTTGTTTGGGGTTTCTTTCTCTCTCCTGTAATTCAATTTTTAACTTTTCCAATGGCACTTGAAAGATACTGAATTTCAATAATGTTAATCATAGGTTTAAAGTGCACCTTAATTGTAGATATCTCTTTTTATTTCCATTGTCTTTTCTACTTTTCTTTTTAAACTTTTTTTATTCATAAATAGTGGACAACTTTCATTTCAGTTATTGGGTTCCATTTTTTTGTTTGTATATTCTTGTGTTTTTACTTCAAACCCTCTATTTTAAAGCAAATTGCACATTTCATTTAAAGTCTAGGTAAATCCTTAGCAATCAGGAGCATTTTCCAAACTGGTTTTTTTCCTGTTTTTGAGCAAGAAGGGAAAACTGACATTTATTTGTAGCAGCACTATGTTGTAGTACAGTAAAACTAAAAGCAAACCACTGCCAAGCCTTCCAGCTGGAATTTCCCCCCCTCAGCTGTACTGATCCTCCTTTCTGTTCCTTGGGATAATTAGTGATGTTCCTGAGTGCTTCTTTTATCAGCAGGGATAATCTCTGTGCGTCAGCCTTGCAGCTTTCCATGCAGTCCAGGACATGTTTGCCTCAAACATAAACAAACTTTGCAGTACACTGTGTCCACCCCAAATGGCAGCACTTTTTGGATGGGCACAGCCCCAGTGCAGACCAGCACTGTCAGGACCAGACCTTTCCCTAATGTTTTTTGACCCCATCGCTTGATGGTTTAGTTATTGTCCAATATTTGTGCTGTCACTTCAAAGTCCTCGTAATGCAAGGACATATCTCGGATTCTTGCATAATTTGTTTTCTCCATAAAGGAAAAATAGATTTTTGCTGCTCAAGAGCAGAGAGATATTTCAGCTGGTGGTGACTCAGCAGCTCACAAGAAGTTCTGCAGCTCTGATGGTGCATTAGTGAGAAAAGCATATAGAGACTAATCAGGATAAAAAGGGACAAAGTCTTTTATTAATTTTAGTGTTGCATCAATGTCATGCTTGATGGGAGTTTAGTCATGTCTATAAATATTTAATAAATTAATAAAATTCAAGGATGACTGAATCATGTGTGACTCTGTTTTTTTCTTTAGTCACACTTGGATCAGGAACTTAATAGTAAAGACAAAATCTGTTTGCACTTTATGCCCCACATTCTTGGTGCAATATTTGTTACTGTTTTCACATCATCTTAAAGAAAAAATTGCAATGTAATGTCATCCTGCAATGTAACAAATGTCCAGAGATTGCCAAGAGTCCTCAGGCTTCCACCTACTCAACTTTCTCTAATGTGACTTTTATGTAACTTAGCTCTGGTTCTTAGTATTTATTTGGATGGGTGACCTGCATAATGAAAAATCCAACCACACAAACAGAAAATTCCTCACAAACAAAATACCTCCAGTTAGTTCCTATATACGAAAAACCAACCAAATAAATAAAAAAACCCCACAACACATCTTGGTATTTGGTCAGAGACACTCCTAGTGCAAGGGAACAGCGATAACAGGGAGGGAAAATGCTGAAATTAAAAAGACTTGCAGGCAGGAACAAAGGTAGGAGCGTTTGCTTTGAACCTGGGAGCCTCCCAAGCGTGTCCCAGGTGTGGGCCACATGAGCTGGGGAAGGAATGTGGCTCTGGGGGGTGATGACAGCTCCCAGTCTGTTCTGCCTCGGTCCCAACATGCACCGGTGCATCTGTTGTGCATTTATAAAAGATTTGTCTTTTTCTTGCTTTCTTTTTTCCTTGGGAAATTATTTAAACAATTTAAGTATTGAAACCATTGTACTGAACTGTACTCTTTGAAAGAAGATGTCTTCTGTGAAGACAGGGTGAGAGACTTGGGGTTACTCAGCCTGGAGAAGAGAAGGCTCAGGGGAGATCTTATAGCACCTTCCAGAACTTGAGAGGAGCCTACAGGAGAGCTGAGAGGGAATTTTTAGGATAGGACATGGGTAAAGGCTGCCTCACTATTCAGGCCCTAACCTCTAGAGGCAGACAGAAAAGATACATTTTAAGACCCAAGTAAAAAGTTGTGTTTTCCATCCATTTTCATCAGGCAAGAAATCTGGCAAGTTTTATTAAAAGAGAATAGTAAGCAACATTATTTAATTCTGATATCATCCTCAACTTGTAAGATATCACCCAATGATCAGTGGGGCCTGGATCCTGGTTCAGAATGTTACTGTGTTTAAGAGAAAAAGCTACAGGGTATAGAAATAATAAAATCATTTAGGTTGGAAAAGACCTTTAAAATCATTGAGTCCAACTGTAAACCCCATAAAACAACTCCTTTAATAATTTGTTCACTTCTCTGTGAAAAGCACTAAACAATAGAAGCAGGACTGTAGGATACAGTGAGAAAGATGAAGAAATAGGAAAAAGAACAAATGGTTAGATTTTGTTGTGAATTTTATTTCAGAGTCCAGTTATTGTACAGAATTTAAGAGTTATGACCTCAAATGGTTGACAAAACCATCTTTCAAAATTGCTGGTAAGTTAAAGCTTTTGCAGTTTTAGAAAGAAACAAGCAAACCAAGCAACCCTCCCAAATCTAGGGGTCACCCAAACACCTGCAGAGTCCCAAGGGAGGGCTGGCTGTGCAGCTGACTGAGGGGAAGATTATTCGTAACCTCCCTGGTCCCTTCTCATATCCATTATCCAGATCACTGTGAGCCTTTTTTGTCCCCAGAGCTGGAATCCAGAGCAGGCTCGCACTGGGACAATGCATCTGCTGGAGAAAACGTGAGGTTCTGAACTCCCTTTGGCAGGTTTTTAATTTCTTTATGATTTTCAAAAATCTCTGCGGCCAAAGCAGAGAGGGGCGAAGTCAAGGTCTGTGCAATTGCAAGTATTGAGTCCTTGCCTTATATACCAGGGCTGAAGGGAATCATCTGCTCCTCAGATGTTTTTATTTATTAGTTTTGTGCAACAAGAGCTAATCTTCAAAGATTTATTACAAATGTGATAAACTACTTTTAAAACTCCAAGCGACTGTGGAATGGCTTTGGTTCAATGAACCAGTGGAGGTTTTTGGACTTTGAGCATCTCTCTCTTGTGAAGGCAGAAGCTTCTGAATTTAGGATTACACCAAAGCAAAAAGAAAACCAAAAAATAAACACATGCAGGAGAAGATCTCAGTCAGGGTGGTCCCCAGCCTTGTTGGTCTCATTGTTTCTATTTTGCTGAGGAGAGCAAGCGAGGCAATGTGAGACATCGCCCCAGATGCGGAGTCTGGGGCCTTCACGTTGGCCATCAGCCAGGAGAAAGCAGAGAGGAAAAACAATTTCTAGGATGAGATAGGAGAGGGGGAAAGAGGTGGAAAGGAGCAGCCCTCAGCTGAGGCAGCCAGCAGTGTAGGTCTTTGCCTTTCTGCTTTTATCGTGGCTTTGAAATGCACAATATTGCTGCATCTTTGAGGAAAGCTGTGGAAATGACACCTATTGCTCAATTCTGATGGTAGGAGCTGAGCCTTCGGTTCCTCTTGACCCACCAGACACAGAAAATCAGGCCCATCACTGAGATCTCTCTTCTGTTCTTTTCTGCTCTGTCTCTGCCTATCTGACCGTGGTTATATGGCTTCTGGTAGCAAAAAGCCACAAGAAATGGGGACATTTCTCACAGTCCTCTTGTTTGAAACTATTACGAGTAATCTGACCAGACCTGTAAATTTTTTCAGATAAAAAAAGCAAAGCAACTGGTAAAGACAAGGTCATTTGACCCTAAAATTCATAATGTGAACTCTGAAAATATTGAGGATGGAGTTTTCATACAATACTTTCCTACTTGTTGAGAATGCAGATCAAACAAAGCTTGACTTTTAGTTAAAAAAACCCCAAACAATTTCTACACTAAACCAAAACCTCAGACTGTACTGAAGAGAAAATTTTTATCTGTCTTCTCTCCTCCACCCTTTCTTTCCATAACCTGGAATTATTCATAATTCCCATTCTATACTGGACAACTTTTTCTTTTTTCATGTGCTTAAAAAAAAAAATTAAACAGAGTCCTTTTACTTAAGAAAGGGAGAAAAAGTCCCTTTTCTAAAAGTATCATTACAGAATTTCTCTTTCCCAAGGCATCCACCTCCTCCATTAGGATGATTAAATTCATTTTATTGTGGTGCCAGCTGGGTGGGATTGTTGCCTCCCATCAGAGAACTACTGGAAACAGATAACCTCCTTTGTTTATATTATTCTCATGTAGAAGGCTGGTTTCTCTCTCTGGACCTGCTAAATCTTTGGGGATATATCAGCTCTTTCATCTTTTCCCCAAGTTTGTTTTAGAATGGCATTCAGTGTGACTGTGGATGTGGTTGGAATTACTGCACAAGTGATGAAGTTATCAAATTTTGAGTCCTTTTCCACACAATCTTTTACTTTCACCTTGCTGAGTTGCCTTTAGTGTCTTCCTGTTTTCTTTTCCTCCTCCGTGACAGTAGCCAGAACAGAGTTCTTAAAATCTTTACAGATCTGAACACAACCTTAAACAACTGGTACCAAAAAATCATGACACCATGTCCTGTGAGATTAATCCCAGCTTCTTAACGGTGCTGGGCCTTCCAGAAAATCACATTCTCCCAGGTGCTAAAATCAGTTATTCCACTCACATCACTTCCTTCGCTCATCAGACACAACTGGACATAAATACACTTGAGGCCTATAAGAATACATGCATTCTATTTAGTTTTGCCATCCTTGTTTCTTAAGGAACAGAATTTCTTGTCACCTCCTGAATTTTTAACCTGTATCTGTAGTGGGTTGATAACTAATTGGCTCTTTTCCTGTTATGATAATAATTTTTCCATTGAAATCAATTCTAATTGGATTGAATCTCAGCAAGAAAGGCCAAGTTATTTATATGTTGCCAGAGAAAATGTGCTCTAGTCAGTAAATCTTGTGGTTGCACACAGATGACATTATTGAAATAGATAATCCTCTACAGATGCATTAATTTCATAATCTAAAAATGCTCTCTGATGTATTTTACAGGAACAAATAAAGGCCAGCTAGATGACACAGCTTACAAGGGCAGTGGTAAATAAATAATTGCTAATGCAAGTCTGTGATTTCAAAAAATTTTTAAAACCAGCATCTCCCACTCGTTCAAAATTTGTAACACTTCTTACCTTTAAAAATTCCTCTCCAACTTTTTAATTTTTCCAATATTTTTAAACTCACTTATTTTACAGAAATAGGTGATCAAAGCCTAGAAGAACCTGTAGCAGATCCTGTTGTTTGCTTGACACTTGGAGCAGTTGGCATCCAGCCTGGTGTCCTGAGGTTGTGCTGCCAAGGGAAAAAATACGACATGCATCCTTGTAAAACTTGTGCTGCTTTCTTTGGCACTCCCTCCTGCCAGGGCCCTGTCCATGTGGTAGTTCTGCTTTGTTTTTGCTAATTACTACCAGCTGAGAGAGTTGGTGTCCAGGGGAAAGATCTTGAAACAGCTCTAACAGGTGTTCCAAGGCCAAAGTTTCTGCTCAACACAGGTGTAAAATGAGATGTTTGCTGCACCTGACCCGCTACCGATCAAATGGAACAAGCACTGGACAAGAAAATACAAGCCTGTTTTCCTAAATAGCAGCATTGTCCAAAGCACTGTGCTGAAAGAGGTGTGAAAGAGTGCTCACTTTCCTTTAACAACTCTATTCTCTGTCTTTTCCAAAGGCTCTCAACAAATGAGTTGAAATCTCTTATCTGTCATGGGCATTTCCAACACACTGGAAGTGTTTCAGTACTCTGGAGAACATGTGTACCTTTCCTGAAATGCATCCTTTTGTTGGCTCTTCAGATATTCCTGGGATCATGGACGTGGGCAGCTTTAACTGAGGTTCCTGAAAACTACTTATGACCCTTTTCCCTTGGAAAATGTTACATTAGCAGCACTCGTTATGCAATGTTTGGAAACAATTGAAATGTTTATAACAGATGATAAGAAATAGAAAATATATTCTGCACTTTTACTGCAGTCAATAACACGTGTGTGAAGTTGAGGTTATTGCTTTTGTACTTTGCTATGAGCAAGGTCTTGGACAATCCAGTTTTATTTTCACTTTATTTCTTTTAATTTATTCATAAAATCCCACGTGTAAATTTTAGTACCTGCAGTAAAGTCCAGTCTGTTGGGTCTTAGTGCATCCATGGGGTGTTTCAGGCACTATTTGTGTGAGCAGTATTTTCACAACTGGGTGTTTTGTTTGCATGGAGTGACCTTGATATGATTCTTTGAGCCCTAAATTTTTACTGTCTTCTTAGTGGAAACCTTTATGTGCTCCCTGCAGCGAGTGCTGATGGGGTGCCTGCTCTGGGCCTGGAGTCCCTCTACCCCTCAGAGTAAGATACAGGGGGCTGGGGTTGGTTTGTCCCTTTTCAATGAATCACTGGTGGTTTGGGGCAAAAAGGATGGAGAACGGTGGGAAAAAATCAGTACAAAAATAGGGTATAGAGGCTTTGAGTGATGAGAAAGGACTGGCTTCTCCATGCTTATTTATGTTTGTGCGTATGATCACATGCATAGCGGTGTGGTTTAGAGCTCTCATGACTTGCTAAGCCTGAAAATGGAGGTGTGGCATAAATTAGACTAAATTTCAGAAAGAAACAGTAAATTCACCGAAAATAATATGATGGGACCTGCCCTGTTATGTCAGCCCCCAGACTCAAGCTGCAGGTGCTCTGTACTTGGCACTTTATATGGGGTTTGGGGGATTTTTGTATGGATGCTCTCTGCTATATGGCTGACCAGGGACCTGGGTTTTTGTCTAGCAGGGTGATGCCCAGTCCCTGATTGAGTATGGTTTACTGCTAACACAAAACTTGCTGTAGTTGCAGTTGTTATTAAATCAAAGTATTATTAATACTAAACCAAAATATCTACATAGAAATCACTGTCAAGTTTCTCTCAACAAAAGCACCAGCGATGGCACCAGAGGAATGGGCAGGATCTCCTCTGCACAGGAGGCAGAACTTCTCCCTGGGCAGTGCCCAAGTCCTGAACAGAGACCAGAGAGGGTGTGCAGCTCTTAAATTAGTGCTAATATAGCCAAAAACAATGAGAGAAGCCTCAAAGCAAAGAAGGAGAGCCCCAGAAGAACAAAAAAATATTTGCCTGTAGACAGAATTTCTAGTGTTCTGGAAGAGATGAACACAGAAATGACTCTACAGGGAAGAAAAAACAGGGAACATTTGGAAGAGAAAACACAATAAATGGGGAAAATTGGCAACAAAGAGCAATCTTAAATTAACTGCAACCTTGTGTTAAGTGTTCTGTTTTGTTGATTCTCGCTTCAGATTTATGTGACACCTGATACATTTCTTAGTTTCTCAGTAAAGCATAATCTTGCATTAAAATAACGTAAAATGGAAAAAATATTTTGTTATTAAGAAAAAAATATATATCTAGGCATCTGAACTGTGTTTGTGTGTATTTTCTTTTCATGGTGTAATGACTATTAAGTACTGCAAACTGTTAAGCAGAAAACCCTGTGCTCTGCTTCATGATGTGCAAAAACCCCAAATGGCTACAAATATACAAACAGATTTTTAAGAAATAACCAAGTAGCTAATAAGGAGTGAAGTAATGTTTTTTGAAGATGTGTGTATTGTGTATTTCAAATAAAAGAAATAGGAAAGGCAGAGAGTGCTGGCCTCAAGGTCTATGGCTTTCTTTTCACTGTTGAACAAAAGTTTAGTGAGCAGTAGGAAGTACTGGTCCCATGTAGGGTTTCCTCCCACATTTTTGTCTCATAAAAGGTAAGTTAGTTAGCACTTGCCTCAGAGGTGGCATTAGTAAACTCTTCCCTTGTCCTGCTGTTTTCCTCAGCTTGTAGGAGCTCAGAATTTTATCAGACCTCTGTTTAAGACCCTTAAGAGCCTTCATACTTAACTGAAATCAGGTTGAGAGGAAGGTTCCTCCATACATGAACACACACTGACCTTAAGTGCAGTAATTCCTTACAGATCAGATTAAAGTTTTGTCCTAAGTTATTTCTGCTCACAGAAACTTGGGAAGGCTGATGTACCTCACTGTCATCCTCCTTTCCTGTACAGGATTCTGCCTTTCTCTTAAAACTTGACCTCCTTGTCAGAACACCAATCCTTTTCTGGGTGTAAGAGTCTCTGAGTTCTCTGCTTACGTTTATTTTCATGGTGTACTGGTACTCTAACAGGTGGTGGTAAAAAGCTGATAATTGTTCACTGGATTACATCCTCTACCGTGGGCACTGGGTTGATCAGGTTTTGGAAATCTGCTTTATCAGAGTTATTTAATGATAATGTCGGCAGTGAAAGTTCTGTGATCATCTGCTAGATTCTAAATCCTGCAGAATTTCTGTTTAGTTCCAGGCCATCTGTGATTCTTCTGTTGCTGTGGAACATTTGTTTCAGTTGTGCTACTAAAAATCCTGCAGTACCTTCAAGCCTCTAATTTTTGTTGTTTATCTCTCAGCATGAAAAAGAGTCCTCTAAACCCATGTCTGACTTCACTTTGGTGAACTGAAATTATGTGGGGGGGAAAAATGGACTTTTTTCCCCTTTCTTTAAGGAAACAAACCTATTGGCAAGCACATTGAATTAATCCTTTCACACAAGACATGTTTTCTATGGAGGCCTGCCATGTTTGTTTCATATGAAGAGAATCACACTATTTTATTTTGTTCAATCAAATGCAGGAAATGTCTGATCATCCCTCCTAAGCTTTCCTCCCACAGCAGTGATTAATCATTCCCTTTGAAATGCTTGTATTTTTGCAGTTGGAAGGAAAGCATTGATAACTGATTGAATTCCAGTTTTTCAAATGTTGCATACACAGAAATACAGCAATTACACACGTAAATAATTACTTAAGTTTTAGGCAGACTTGCCTCTAATTTATACTAAAGTATCTGAATACTTGGAGACTTGGTGAGTTTATTTTCAGGCTCTGGAGATATCTCAATCACTATTATAGACGACCCATATATTTTGAGTTGTGGTGAGTTTTCCAGCCTTAATGATTCTATGAAACTATAGAACCCAAGACAAAATCCTGCAAGAACTCCACTGGTAACCGGCCTTCAACCAGGGTGAAAGAAATATTCCCAACTTTTCCCAAATGCTCAGACCTGTGTATCTCTGTTAAAACTTAGTGGATTTTCCAAGATTTAAATGTTCCTATGACTCCTAGCAGAATTTGCTTGGTGGCTCCCTGAGCACCTCTTGTTTGAAACCTGGCTTTTCTCACAGGAGTGACTTTTTGCTCTATTGTTCTTCTTACTTAGAAGAGAAGGTTGAGATTTTCAATCCTGTAGACTGAGAGCTGCAGTTATCTCAGATTCCGGGATAAAGAGTAACACAGGAGGGATTATGTCTCAAGTGCTCCATATGCAAGGGAATGTCCCCCTCCCTCCATCAACAAATTTGAATTTCAAGTTGCTGAATTAAAATGGTGTCAGGAATTCGCTGCTGCTTCTCTTTGAAAGTCCAGAGGTGGCAGCTGAAGTATCTAACACCCCCTTAACACCCTACACTGGAATAATAAAAGCCCTCAGAAACAAACTACCAGGCTCACTGATTGTTGCACTGACTTTGGCATCCTGTGGCCCAGAATTTTTCTGCAGCCTTTCATCTGCTGGGCAGCTGAAGAGACTGCACCACCATGACTGTTCCTCCACACAACTTACAAATGTTTACATAGATTGCCTGAAATGTTAGGTAATGTAAATAACAATTAACTCCCACTCCTTATCATGGTTTATAAAACCTACACTGGGATTTGGAAGCCTGTTTTGCAGCTTTGGGTGACTGCAGGGTTTGCAGTGGAACACGGAATGGGACCGGAATGGAGCCTGGTTTGTGCTCGGAGAGAGGCACCAGTAAAGCGAGAGGGAGCCAAGCTATCGAGTCACAAATCTGGTTTCCTGCAGCACCACATCTCTTTTCTTGGTGGTCCCCTGCTCCTGTCCAAAACAGACTGCATGGGGCATATTTCCCTCCAGGCATCCTCAAATTCTCAGCACAGTCTAAATGGGAAAAGCAACACCGAGACTTAGGAGCATTATCCTGCCACTCAGCTGTATGTAGTGTGAGGCAAACATGAAACTTGTTACTGTCCCACATCCCCAGGATGAAGTCGTTTAAACACTTCATCTCATTGGCTAAAAAACCAGGCTGGAATTCACAGGAATATTCACAGGAATATTCACAGCAACCTGTGAACATTCCTTAAGAATGGTTGGACTAAAAATTCTGTCACAAGTCATTCTAGTGTGACCTCCCTGTGACCTCATGCACACCCAAGATTTGGCCAGCCCATGTCTTGTTGGATTTCCCTCTGGGAAGCTCACACTGTGACCTGATGCTCTGACCATTTGAATGCTGATTTCTTTCTCCCGCTCTTATCAAATTGCATGGAGAAGTTCTTGAATTTTGCAGTGGTTGTGAGAAAATAAATGTAATCAAAGGGCCAGATCTGTTAGGGACTGGCAGAGCTCCATGGACTCGCTAAGGTTGTACTGCCCCAGCATTCATAAAGGTCAGATGGTTACAGATTCATGAGAGCAGCATGACATTTAGGGCTTTGGCCAGATTCCAAATTTGTGTGGTCAGTCTTGCTTTTCTTCAGAGTTTGGGGCTTATTAGCTTATATCTGTTTGCCTTTTGTAAATATGCAAAATAATCTTTTTAAATGTGGCCTACTTAGCAAACCAGAGCACTCTGCTTGCCAAAATGTGTCTGTGCTTTGCTCTTACAGCACAGTGGCTTTGTATGGAGTCCTCCCTCAGTGATTTTGCACATCTACAGCTTTTCTAGCGTGCTGTGGTTGTGGTTGCTAACCTCACAAGCAGGTGAGGAAAATGGAAGCTCCAGCTCAGATTCCCAGTGACAGTTCTGAGACTGCAGATGAAGATTTTTCTCCAGACAGAAAAAGGGAGGAGTTAGGATGTTGTGACTTATTCTACAGGACAGCAGCACCTCTCTTACGGGCCTCATTTTCTTGAAGATGAGAACAAAATCATTTTTAGATTCAATTTGGCTTGTTAGAACAGTCAGAGAGCCTCACTATTCCACAATTTCATTCATCTTCCTGAGGAAAGAAGCCTTTGGATCCAGCAGCTGACAGGAAACACAACTAATGATGATTATTTGTATAATCTAGAAGTACTTTCTCTTCCTTTCATTTGGGAACACTTGCACGCTCGCTCTGTGTCCCTGAGTTCAGCTGAACAGCAGCCAAACTGCATCACTCAGTTATTTCATTAGTCTTTCAGAAAGGGCAAGACAAGCAAGTGAGCAACGCTAAAGTAAGAAGGGCTTCGTTTCAGGGGTGGAAAAAGGGTTTCTCTGTGCTCTGAGATAGAGTTGGAAAACCTGAATTTTAAATTAATCCAAGAAACACAAGAAAAAATATTTCATGTTCCCGATTGTAGGATGAGCAGGAGCAAAAGAAGAAAAAAAATGTTGGGTAGAATGCTTGAACTTCATTAATAACTTTGGAGGAAAGTTTGCTGTAAAGTGTCATCTCTGACTTCTTTCAAACCTGTGAAACAGTAACAGAAGCCCTGAATCCTAAAATGAATCAAATGCTGAAGAAAAAGCGTAAATGGGAAATCAAATTTCATCAAACTTTCCAAAATCATGCTATCAGTTCATTGTTCAGTCTTTTCATTAAATCATAGCATCCCAGAATGGTTTGGGTTGGAAGGGAAATGTCCCCTCGTGGGCAGGGAAACCTTCCACTGTCCCAGGCTGCTCCAAGCCCCGTCCAGGCTGGCCTTGGACACTGCCAGGGATCCAGGGGCAGCCACAGCTTCTCTGGGCACCCTGTGCCAGGGCCTCCCCACCCTCACAGGGAAGAATTTCTTCCCAACATCTAATCTAAACCTACCCACCTTCAGTTTAAAACCATCCTGCCTTGTCCTGGCACTCCAGGCCCTTGTAAATAGTCCCTTTCCATCCTTTTTGTAGGCTCCCTTCAGGCACTGGAAGGCTGCTGGAGGTCACCCTGAAGCCTTCTCTTCTCCAGGCTGAATAATCCCAATTTTCTCAGCCTTTCCACTCATCTGTATATTGTAGTTTGGCAAGAAAGGCAGAAAGAGACATCTCAGCAGAGATTTTCCATAGGAATTAGTGTTTGATGTCATCGGGAGCACTGTTATTTCCATTTCTGATGAAATAGTAGGTTTTCAGAACCTACAGCGTTCCCCACCTGGAGTTCAAGGAAAGCTTGTGATTTCTGTGATCTTTATTCTGGAAAGACAGAGAAAGTTTAAGTAAAAGGTAAATTTAAGTAATATAATGCATTAGGAAGGGAGGAAAGTGTTTGCACTATTTGCATTATAAATTTATGTTCTTGTGACTGGACTGTCCAAATAACATTTGTGTGTTCCTGTGCCTGAGGACATTGTGTAGGAAGTGCAAAGCAGTTTTTGCTGGTCTTTCTACAGTTCATTAAAATAAAAAAAAATAACAACTTGCCATTGGTTGGTTCATCTGCTGCTGTAACTGTGTGCTGGTCCCCAGCTCCCAGGTAGCTTTTACAATAAAGCCTGGTTGTTTCTTGGGGTTTTCAGTTTGATTTTTGAAAAATTATTTATCTCTACTCTTCCTCAACCATGTGCCATGTCCACACCTATTATTCAGGTCTTCTGTACTGCCAGGAGGCTTTCCCAGTTATCCTTTCGCCAGAGTGTTTCACTACAGATGTGTTTTGGCATGGAAAGCCTGACATCCACACTTTCTCTTTGCAGTCTGGCAGGGCTGTGAGTGGCAGCCATGACCTCACTGATGCCATCATCACTGTGCAGAAAACAATTACTGTGTAGTTCTCTGGGGATCTCTGTATTTTGTGTGGCGGTACCTTCATGCAGACAGCAGGGATTTCAGGGAGGAAGAGATGGTTTTTGCTCCCTGTCCATTCCTCTCCCGTTTGGCTGGTTACCTGTTACCAATCCTGCCTGCCAGGTGCCTCTGCTGAGAGGAAAAGCAAATTCCCCCAGTGCCCGGCCATTGCTGAGGGAATAGCGTGCAGAGGGAATTATTCAGCTGCTTGTTTATCAGAGGCCTGGAATTGAGCTGGAAATCAGAATAAGTCCGATTTGTCTGTTAGCATCCAGCTCTGTTTAATATCAAAGACAGCTGCAATGCAAGGCAAAGCCTTAGCTGATCAGCTATCTCGGTTTACCGTGGAGGGAAAGGCCAGGAAAAGCTTTCATTTTAATGGAAATGTGGTTCTGCAATACATAAACAAAGTTTAGTCAGAAATCCTGAACAACAATCATGCTGTAAGTTGTCTCTTTGTTTTGTTTTTGTTTCAGGGTTTCTGGTGTCCTTTCCAGTGGAGGGGTTGTTAATGTCTGGAGCTGTGGGCCAAGAAAAGAAGGAACAAGCCTGAAAAACCCCACATCCTCTTGTAGGACCAGATTCTTCCTTTGGATGTGGTTCCTACTGAGTGCACCAGATATTGCCCAAGCGGAGCTGAGCACAGAGCTTGACCTGCTGATTTTGCAAGCCTCAGTTTAAGTTTCATGTGTGCTTTTATCCAGTTAAGCAAACAACTGTTTTTCCTGTGAGATAAATGCTCTCCTCTCAGATGTCTCCAGGCGTTGTTTGACTGCTGCAGCTTTTTCTCCTGCTTCCCACAAACCTCTCTCTGTCTGACCACTGGGTGTCAGTGAAAGACTGCGAAGTGATTTTCTGTAATTAAATATACATGAGTTCCTCTCAGGCTCTGAGGGTGCTCCTTACTTAAGGTGGCCAAGGCAAATTTGAGAAAACAACTGACACACACAGCAGGAGTGTAGAATAATTAACAAAACCAGCTCAGATCAGTAAGTTTTTCCTGAATCACTTCATTATTCTATTTGAATTAATTCCTACTGTCAGGACACTGAATAAATTAAAGAAAAATAGTTTATCTTTTCTTTCTTTTTCAAGTAAAACCACTATTCCTAACATAATCATGAGGTACAAAGCTGTTGTATTGTACTGTATTCATGTTTCTTGTGCATTAGCCCATATGTGACTGCAGGTGCCAGTCCTGAAAGGTGCTGTCCTCATGCAAGGTCATCTGTAGGAAAATGGCCTTAAAAATGAATGAGAATTCAGGGGGTTCCACACCATAAAAATTTTCTATTTTAAAGGCTCTTCCTGCTTCCACCAATGGGGCAAAATTTTGCTCTGGATTCTTTGGCAGACCCGGACTCAAAAGATGTGAATATCTCACCTAAGGCATGAGCTGAAAAGTCAGTGACAGCTGAAAAAGAGTTTAATTGAATGGAATGGGTCGTTATGTGTACACACATAATAGCTCCTACATTTACGTGTCACGTTTATTATACGTTGAATTTTATCTCAATTTTCAGTATGTGGAAGGCGTAACAGCATTGGAAGAAAGCTGAAGAGTTTTGGACACTTGTCAGGAAACAAGTGGCCCCTGGGAGCTGGGCAGGTGTCACAAATATTTGAGGTTATGTAATAGGCACATTAACTGTATACTGCTGCAAAAATGATCTGCTGTCAAAAACCTGAGCGTTTCAGTTGGTTTGGTCCCACCTCTTTAGGCTTCAGAGTTCTCTGACCACTGAAATAAGTTAAATAATCAAATTACTGTGGTTTGCTGCTCCATAATGCTGCCGTGTTCAGGAGGGTACTGCTGCCTTTGCTCAAACTCTACTCAGATTTTAAAGAAAGTTCGAAAAATTAAAGCATGTAAGTATTTCTTTTAAAGCCATCTATTCTGGTGGTCATTTCTTTGGAAAAAAAATCTGCAGCAAATTCTTGGCCCGTACAAATAAAATATAACTTGGACTCCTGTTCAGAGTATAAATAGAACAGAACCAAACAAGATTCATGCCAGAAGTTTTCTTTTGCATACTGCAAGATGGAATTTCCCTGAATTGCCCCTCTAGGTGTTTTTTATCTTTACAGAGTGGATATTAAAAGTCACAGGTATTTGAAACTTCACATGCCACATAATTGGGGTGTGGAGCAAGGAGCAAGGGTTTATCTAAACTGGATTTAGTGTCAAAAACATCTTAATATTGTCAGTTGTAGGTGTACACAACCTGTGGGTCTAAATTAGGGGAAAATAACAGCTGAGCACTGCAGAATTCACATTTTTTTCCCTACCCTGAGTGCCACTAGAGGCCCTTTTATGCTGCAGACATGTCACAGCTCCTGCCCCTACTTTGGGTTGATGGAAGAGAGTTGCAAAGTTTCCACCATTGTCATTAATGGAACAGCAGATCTGGAAGTCAAAGACAAAATTTCTGGGCAGCTAAAGCCAAAAATTAGCGTTCTTTTACCTATATTGTCAATCAAATCAAAAAGAGCTTTACTCTAAAGCTGAACTCCTCAACCTGTACCTTCTTAATTGCCCTGGTGCACCAAACCACTTCTTTTCATTATAAGAATTCCAGTGATATTTAAACAGTGATGCTCGAAATTATTTTTTTTAAAGAAGTTTTTATTTCAGCGATGAAACAAAAGGTTCTTTACTGTTCCGTTGTCATTTATAGCAGTTGGAACACAAAATACTTTTCTATTTTAATAGGATCTAGTACTCAGAGTGGTCTGTGTGTAACATGCTCTTAAATAGTTCAGATCAAAGCCTGTAAACTTAATGTCTTTCAGCATTAAGGAGAAGAGATAAGCTGGAGCCCCTGTGCTTTTACAAACTTGATTTTATTAGACCTAAACAGATCACATCCCAAATTAGATTTGTGTAGTGGCAGAGAACCAGCACTTATATTAAATTTACAGACCAGAAATCTAATTTTTTTTTTTAACAGGGCAAATGTTTCTTCATATATGTAAGACATGATTAATTTCAAAGTTGCTCAATAACAATGTAATAATTTATTGGTTTTGTGCATTACCTCACCATTTTAAGTCTAAATTACTTCAGAGAGGAGCTTCTGTCCAAGTGAAATAAAGGAAAGGTCAAGCATCTCAGTATTTATTGTATTTATTGGGAAATTGGAACAGGAACCTCACCTGGGAGCTTTAGGATGATTATCAGGAGGGTGTTTGCTGGACCTGGTCCAGTTCCTACTGGCTGGAGAGTCCTGTTAAATTATATCTCATTTTTTCAGGAAGAACCCCTTGTTTCCAAAGAAGGAATCACCTCAAGCTGTTTTAGACCTCCAGGAATGAAGACTTTTATTCTACATTTTAGACTGAGGTCAACTGTAGCAAACAATGAGTCAGCAACAAGTGGTGGTTTTTCACAACGAAGGCAATCCATCACTGCACTACCCTGACATGAGTTGTGGTGGTTTTTCACCACTAGAATTTTCTATCAAAGTGCAATATTTTATAAAAGACCATAATTCGTTTGGGAATGTCCTGTGATCTGTGCTGTACAGGAGATCAGCCTCAGTTACCACAGTGGTCACTTCTGGCCTTATGATTTATGCCTGTATTTGCTTCAGCAGTTATTTCAAATGCTTAATATTTGCAATTTCACTATTTTCCTTCATAAAATTAAACTTTTTGTGGTGCTGGCACATGCCATGTTTCCCAGAAGCAAACAGCATAGAAACAACTTCTGCTTTTGGCTGGCTTGAGACTAAACACAAAAATATTTTAATTAAATCTAAAGGATTAGTGAATGTAAAAGGGAATGAGAAAAAACATACAAGTAATCTAGGAGATCAGAAATACAGCCAGCTAACTTCAATACAGCCAAAAAATAGCTTGAGTTTCAAAAGTGCGTGTTAAACAAAAAAACAAAACAGTCCCTACAGCGTCCCACTGTATAATTAAACACTTTAAATTATGCCATCAAATTCAGGGAATACTAAACTGTGACTCAAATAAAGTGACTTCAAATAACACTTTGTTTTTTGATAAAGATGATTTCAATACAGTTTGATATATGTTTAAACATGAGTATATATATAAATGTATACACACATGAACAATCACCTTAGACCAAAGTAAATCTATCTCCTAGGCATCAATCTGTTAATTTCCAAGATAAACTCTCCTTTAAGTGTGGATCTGCCCCTGAGAGCTCCCTGCCACTGCTGCTTGTCCAAAGTGACCTCCTGGGAGGGTTTCAGGCAGAAAATGCCCGCCAGGCTTGGACTGGAGCTGGTGTAGGATGGGAAAGGACAGGGGGAAGTGACTCTGCCTGCCTGGGTTCTGCCTCCCACTCCAGAGCACTCCGGGCCTTTCTGAGACATTTATCAACCTCTCCCACCCCTTCAGTGAAGAAAGTTTTTGGCAGTGGTGTGGGTCAAGCTTGCAAAGCTCTCTTCAGGGGTTCAGCATCCTGCCTTAATGGAACAGATTAGGGACTCTGCAGTTAATAGTTCTCTGTTTGCTGATGAGGTGTGGAGTGATAGGGACATAGGGAAGCTGTGTATTCCAGCTCCACTTGCTTATTTGCTATCTCTCCATCATTTACTTTCAATTAAAAGATTAGTGGTAGTGTACTTCAACCACTGTGGTATGAAGCTCTGCTTCTCTAATTGCAGTTGAGGAGGGAGGAAGGATAAAGAAATAATCTTGTAGGCTTGGAGAAGGAAAGAAGGAATAGCTGTCTTCTAGCAAGCAATCTTTGCCCTGAACGCTGCCATGGCCACTGAAATTTGCCATTAAATGTGTCAAGAATGAGATGCAAATTATTATTTTTATCTCAGTATAACCTGCTGCAGTATATTGCATTTTAAGTGTTTAATTGAAGCTCATTTGTTGCCAATGTATACAATTATTTTTTTTCAGCTGAAATAACCCCTTCTTAAAGTGAAACTTTGGCCAGTAATACAGGCTTGCCTCTGAGGGCAAATCCTCTGAACGAGCTGCAGATCACAA